>CATIVE010000521.1:0-20662 GCA_949628195.1 Phasia obesa
AATTTTTATTTACAATATTTTTTCAATCATTTAAATTTTATAACTGTTATCATTTTTATTTCCTGAAGTTGCTACCCAATGGTGTAGCGAAATATTGTAAATAAAAATTGTTAAAACATTTTATATAAAAAAGACCTTGTGCTTGTTAAAAAAATAGAATTCAAATATAAAAAAAGGTCAAAAACTACAATAACTATTTTATATTTTTTATTTAATAATAATTTAATGATAAGAAAACTATAAATAAATTTGGGTGATAATTCATTTATATTTGGGTATTTTTTCACAATTTTTGGATCAAATTTCCGTTATTCTCTTTTTGGGCAATTTTAAATTTTTTAGGGTGATTATTTATTGGGAAATTTTCCATTTTTGTTTTTGGGCGATTTTCATAGTCATTATGCATGCAGCTTTCTGATAGATTTAGTATAAACAAGCTGTAATGATTTTATTTGTTTTAAATACCGACATGTCTGATAGATATCTCAGTGATTTCATACAGATATACTTAGTTTTAATTTCCTTTTTTGAGTTTCGAGTTTTTTAACAAAAAATTTTCACATTTTACAAGAATAATTCTTGCAAAAAAAAAAAACCGACTTCAAAACAGACAAACTTAAAATCATGTTTCTTTAAGATGGTAATTATACAATGATTATATTATATTCGAGGAAGATTGTAGCAGGATTTTTTAAATGTCATTGCACAAACTGTCAATTCAGATAAAAAAACTAATTTTTGAATTCAATAATCTAAAACAAATATCAGTCGATTATCTACCTGGGGAGCAGTACTTCCGGAGTATATAGGGGCACAAGACCCCAGGTTTCTGTGCTTTTTCAGGTCAAACCAATGCCAAACGACTGTCTGTATACAGCGGATAAAAAGTTTGGCTATATACATAAAGTTACACTAACTATTGCGACACCCTGTAATTTCCGAGTTCAAATTTTATACTTGTTATAGCGGTCGTAGCAATACAGGTTCATTGTAAATTTCAACCGTCTGTCTGTAACGGCTTAAAAGTTTGGTCATATATATCACTTTTACATTAACTATTGCGACACCCTGTAATTTATAATTTTAAATATTTATACTTATTTTAACACACATAGTAATGGACATTCTGTCTAATTGTTAAGTGTTTGTCAATAACTATTTAAAAGATAGGGTCATATATATCAAATGACGTCACCTATTGGGACACCCTTTAAATTCAAATTTTAATATAAATACTTGTTAAAGAGAACTTTGTCATGCAGATTCTTTGTAAAATTTAACTTTGTGTCTATATACATCAAATTACATCAACTATTGGGACACCCTTTAATTTCCAATTTTAAATATTTATACTTGTTATACCAGACATAGTAGTGAACACTCTGTCTATTTTTCAAGTGTTTGTCTATAACGGTTCCATAGATGAGGACATAATGGTCAAATTACATCAATAATTGGGACACCCTTTAATTTATCAAAATTTTATACTTGTTGTAATAGCGGACTAAGCAATATAGGTTCTTTGTACATTTCAACTGTCTATCTATAACAGTTGAAAAGTTTGGTCATATATATCACTTTTACATTAACTATTGGGACACCCTTTAATTTCCAAATTCATATTTTACACTTGTTATTTTAGCGGACTTAGCAATACAAGTTCTTTGTAAATTTCAACTGTCTGTCTATAACGGTTCAAAAGTTTGGCCATATATATATCAAAATAAACCAACTAATGGGACACCCTTTAATTTTTAATTTTAAATATTTATACTTATTATAACAGACATAGTAACGAACATTCTGTGCAACTTTCAAGTGTTTGTCTATAACGGTTCAAAAGATAGGACCATAAAGCTGAAATTACGTCACCTATGGGGTCACCCTTTAATTTTTAATTTTATTTTTTAATTACTTTTTGTTATTGGGAGCTATAGTGATACGCACTTTTTTCTAATTTTAAATGGGTGACCTACAAATTTCATAATACACGTAAAAAACGTGTATGTTGTATGGGGACACCCTTTAATTTTTAAACTTTTAAACTGTTTTTAAAATGGGACCAATCTGTAGCCATAACCTTTCTAATGGCGCAAAAATTTTTAAAATAGGTTCAGAAATGACCGAGTTCTGAAGGCACAAACATAAAAAAAAAAAAGCAACATTCAGACGAATTGATAACCTCCTTCTTTTTTTGAAGTCGGTTAAAAAAGACTAGAATATATTGAAAAATGCTAGAGACAATAGTAGAAAAATCAAAAGGACACCCTTGTGAAAATATTATATATGATTACTATAAGCTTATCATTGCGATTTAAGAATAAACTTACTAGAACAATATTGTTTTTTGTACAGAAAAGCATATTCGTCTCAATAATTTTATAAGCTTTTTTACATAATTAAGGCTAATTTCCACAAATAAAGCAATATTAAGTGCAATGCAGCACATCAACCACCTTTCTAAGATCTCATAATCATAGTACATTTCTCCCTACTATAACAAACAACACTACTATGAAAAATTCTAACAACAGAATTTGACAGAATTTCAAGAAACAAAACGAACTGTTAAGAAACTGTTGTGTATAATAAAATTGTATCAAGCATTGTTAAAAATTGCTTGTGAATTTAAATTTTATAAATATTATCATTAGAAATTAAGAAATTAAGAAAAGCTTAAAATACATTATTTTATATAAGCTTATTCTCAAGTTGTATTGTAATCTGATTGCTATTTGGTTTGTTGGGTAATCATTTGTTTACATGCATGTGTTTGTTAAAAGAACATAATTTAATTGAAATTTATTTTGAATTGTTTTTTTAAATAATTTATTGTAAAAAGGAATACCATATGCAATAATAATCAACATTTAATTTAATTTTAAATATTTAATGATTATTCTAGATCCACGTGATTATTAAATTGTGGACAACAATGTGAGTTTTTACCATTTTGAAACTATAATAATGGTAGATGTTAGATGTTGCAAGTGTGAATAAGTGTTTCAGTTTTCAACGTCTTCCATGTGTTTCCACCAAATGTACTCAAGTGTAAAAAGCCTATAACAATATTATTACGACGTCGACATGTTATAGAAAATTTGAGTCAAATAAAATACATATGTATGTATGTTTGTATTCCGATTCGGATTTAAGTGAGGAAGAATGCAAGTAAAATCTGGTCATTTAGAGAGGATTAACCAGACGGAGTAAAAACTGCACTTTCTTTTTGCAAGAATTGCTTGTTATGTTGTAAATTATTTTTGAATAAATCAGCATTCAGGCATGTGATAGAAGCAGTATCAGCAAACTGTAGAAGAGTTGCTGCAGCCTATTTAGGGGGCTTAGTATAAATTGTTTATTAATTCCAGCCATAGCTAACCGAACTTAAAAGCATAAAATAATTTGGGGCGTTTGGTGGCCACTATTTACTGCAAAGTTGTATTATATTGTGCTTAATGCATAAAAGGTGTATAAAATAGCTAACAGATCACAAATGGATTTGCTATACGCAAAGAAAAATTATGGTTATTTTATGGTCACGGCAAGCACACTATGTTCTCTGTAACAATACATGTTTGCTCTAAACAAATCAGAGTTATTTTAAACAATACTTTGCTCACGATAAACATGTTTTTGTTAACAGTTAATCACTCAATGGTTATACGCACCGAAAAAGTAACATGGTTGATTTGAACCATATTAAAATTCAAACAACAAACAAATTTTTTTTTTAGTATTTAAAAATAATACTATATTTATAACCATAATATATTGTTATTAATAATGGTATGTTAAGTATTACTAAAAATAAACAAATAATATTTGGTTTTAAAAATACATATTTTGGTTTTGGCTTTTTTCAGTTCAGAAATATGTGTGAAAGCTATCGGTTTATCTAAAACCGAAAAAACATTAAATGCACCTTTGTTGTCAACAAATAAATTTGTTTTTTATTTTAAATTAAAAATATCAAACCTATAAAAAGGTAAGCAGAAAATATGAAAATATAAATGTATGTAAGTCTAAATGGAATTATTCGTGTATTTGTTTTTCGTTATTTTTAAATATATTCATACGTGTGTCACATATAACCATTTATTGGTTTCACCATATATTTATTGGTTTTCAATGCTAATTTTATGTAAGACAATAATATGTTCCAATGACAACAATACTCTTATGGTTTTAAATATATTAAGGTTTGAATATAACCATATAATTCAACCGTAACATGTTGTTCTTAGATTATGGTTACCTCAACCATGCTTTTTCTTTGCGTGTAAAGTTTTAAAGTAATATTGTTCGCTACTACCACGAAATTATACACAGAAATTGTCTACTTAGAAAAACACTCACTAGTTTCTGGTGTCCCAACTACTGCTTACGATGCCGCGAATGCCACAACAACATAAGATGAATGTTCAAATTTTGTTTGAAAAAATAAGCTTACACATTATAACATTGTACCTATTTGGGTGCAGTTGCAAAAGCATAGTTTCTCATTTTTTTAGAGTTCCGTACTCAAAGGGTAAAAACGTATTCTTACTGTTTTCGCTACAACGTCTGTTCGTCTGACCGTCCTTCTGTCAGTGCCTTTTATCTCTGAAAACGTAACAGTCAAGCTCTTGAAATTTTTAGGGACGATGTATTACTTCCTTACATTTATAGGGTGATCCGAAAGAGACGTGTTATTCACGTATGTGTGTTTATTTCTTGAACTGTAGGAGACATACACTTAAAATTTACAAACAGTAAGTAAAAGTTTGTTCCGTATGTAAACAAATATAAAAAATAAACCTAAAAATTAAAGGGTGTTACGATAGTGACGTGATTTGCATCATTATGGCCTAGGTTTTGAATCATAATAGATAGTCTCTTTAAATTTTCACGATGGTATATTTCTACGTCCTTTATAGCAAATAGCAAAAATTAAACGGTTTTCCGACAGTGGCGTGATTTGCATTTATATGCCTTATTTTTTGAACCGTAATAGGTAGACTCTTGAAATTTGTACAGAAGATATATTGCCACGGCCGCTATGATAACTACTCAAAATTAAAGGGTGTTTCACGAATTTTGCCTAATTTTTTCAATCGTAATATGTAGGTTCTTGATATATTC
Source organism: Phasia obesa (assembly GCA_949628195.1). Lineage (NCBI taxonomy): Eukaryota > Metazoa > Arthropoda > Insecta > Diptera > Tachinidae > Phasia > Phasia obesa. The sequence continues at coordinate 5,125 of CATIVE010000521.1, forward strand.
ATAGTAAGGTAATCGCCATGGCCGCTATAACAAATAATAAAATTAAAGGGTGTTCCGACAGATGTGGAACAAGATTAACATGGGCACCTGCCGGTTGGCCTAATCTCACGGTGGTCTTACCACCGAGTGAAATTAAAGCGTAGACTAGCGCCCCCATAGTGTAGTATAACAACACTTTACGACTGCCACCAATCGCAATTTGTGTGTGATACAGTCACAATGAGTAGCAATTTATATAATATGGCAAGCCTTAACCAAGGCAAGCCTAGATTCCATATTATAGCCTCTTGCTTAGGGGTTTGGAGACTATCGAAACTCCGTCTGTTGAGAGTACAACAGCACACTTGATCGACCGTGCACCATACCGACATAAATCGATCTTAAACCACAACCACTACGTGAACCCCGGAAGGGGACCTCACCAACAACCGGTCACCGAGAGGATATACTCTCTCTGTGGGGCTACCGATTTGCATGGTATCAGTCCTTTGGGCACTGGTCGGGCCCCGTGTGTTTTAAGACAAAGACCTTTTCTTCCAGGTTCTAGGAACCCTATCGTCTGGTGCCGCTATTTTCCCCGAATGAACCGCGTCAAAGCATTTACCATTCCTGCAGTAACAATTGGAACCCCCGGGGGGAAGGGTGTTCCGACAGTGGCATGATTTGGACGTATACGACCTTTTTTTGAACCGTAATAGGTAGGCTCTTGAAATGCTTAAAGTAGATGTGTTGCTATCGCCGCTATAACTATTAAAGAGTGTTCCGCAAAAAAAAGTTGTTCACTTATATTACCTTATTTTTTGAACCGCAATAGGAATGCTCCTGATATATTCATAGAAAATCCTTATATTTGAACAATAATAGGCTGGTACTTAAAATTTACACAGATTATATTTTAAAATATCTAATGTAACAAGAAAAGAAAATAAATTTAATAAAAATAAAAAGGTGTTTCCTAGATGTCGCGAATTTGAGGAATTTGTCCTTCTCTTCTAAACGTTATAGGCAGGCACTTGATATTTACACAGGGTATTTAATACTATGCTCTAGCATAGAAAATAATTAAAAATTAAAGGCTGCCCCATTAGACCTGAAAATATTAACAAATTGTATATTTAAAGTTGTGCTGAACATGGTACGGAACCCTACATGCATGAGTCTGACTCGCACTTGACTGATTTATTTGTATTTTTTATGTCCCTTGTATGTATTTTAGTTGAACTAAATAAACGAATTCAAAAATATTTAGCTTATAAATGTCTTGGTTTTTAATAGATTTAATAGATGTAGAAAATATATATTATGGGTTCGTAAATTAATGTTGCAGAATTTACAAACGAAATGGCAAATACACTTTCCACTTGTGACAAAGGGTGTAAAATATTCAAGTGACTTATTCTTAGCACTCAGTTCATTGTTATTCATTAAGTGTCCTTACATATCGTTTTTTATACGATCATTCGAGTAAAAAAAAATCTCTAACTTTTATTTGAATAACTGACAACCCTCCTACGCGTATTTGTAAACAATGGATGCTCTTTTTACTTTCGATTATAATTGTTCTTAAGTTTTTATTTTTTTCTACCAGTATCATTTGAATATAAAAATGTATAAACTAAATGAATCACCAGAGATTAATATTTTTTTTGCATAGTGTATTGTTGTCCATATTTTCTTTGATATTAAAATTTTAAATGGTCATTAGTTTAAAAGGTTCCATTTAAAATCATCGTTTTGTATATTTTCTGTTTAAGGTTATAGAAATGGAAAAGCAAATGAATGGATACAAGTTTTGCTGTTTGTTCTGCTAAAACAAAGAAATAATGGAAAATTCCTTAGAAATTAATGGCTCGCATTATTAACATTTGAACTATTTTGCAAATTATTGTAGAAAGTATTTTTATATTAATGTTCTAATGGATTACTTTATAATTCTGCTAATATTTTTATTTTCTTTATCTTTTTCATTGTTTTCAATGCAGGTGCTTCTTTGGATCGTCGCAGTGGTAAATTAATTGAATCGAAAATGAAAGTTTTATATGAACAAATGCCAGTGATTTACATTTATGCCATTAATACAACCGCCGGCAAAGATCCCAAATTATATGAATGTCCCATCTATCGTAAACCTCAACGTACCGATTTAAAATATGTGGGTTCTATTGATTTTGAAACAGATTTTAATCCCAAACATTGGACACTGCGTGGTGTGGCTCTACTGTGTGATATCAAGTGAATCAAATTAAACGGAATCTTTATTATACACTTCACCACAGGTGAAAATTAAAATGAGTGTTTGTATATGTTAGCGTTTCTACACCTTTTTGTTATTCTCAACTTTTTAAACGTTAAATTATTTTGGCAATTAAAGTATGCAAATTAATATGTTGCACAATGTTTTTGGTAGAAATTAATAACGAAAAATTATTCCCAACTGTTAAAGTATAAAGTAGAAATATTTAGTAATTAAAACCATTTATCAGATTGTGTGTAGTGTAAAGCACGACCTTCATATTATAATACAAATATATGGTAATAAATGTATTTTATAAACGCTTTTTGTCTGCGTTTAAATGTGTTTTTTATTTTTTTTTTAAATATTTTGGGTAAGATATTGAAAATAATTTTGTGATTGATGTTTAAAATAATCATTTCAAATTGTATCTTTAACAACTTGTAGTACTCAATCAGTTAAAAAAATAACTTGTTCTTTATTTTGTTGTGAGTTATTGCCCTTTGAACTTTATAATGTGTTTCTTTTTTGGAAGTACATATATATAATTGCCGACAGGACAGTAGCTTTAATGATGTTAAATTTTCAGCCAAAATAATTTTAAGAGACTTCTTCTATAGCTGGAAGTAAGAGAGCTTAATAAAGGAGTAAAACAATTATTAGAAATTTAAAAGTGCTTGAATAAAATCTGTGGCAAATCGCACATCTTAAACAGGCAGAAATCAACTTTTATTGTGAAACTGAGTATGATTACAAAATTACAGCTATATTTTAAAAGCAGTTTTAAGTCTCTCCTGAGTATTTATGATTCAATGTGCCATATGTACGAGGAGAGTTTAATTATTCCGTAACTTTTAGTATTTTCAGTGGAATAATTTTCAATTTAACATTGCTTCCGTTAGCTTGTACAGAAGTTATAGCCTGAGCAGAGCGGAACATTAAGAAAGAAAGTAAAAAAAAAAAATTTATTTTTAAAATATTTTTAGCTTTTTAGCTTAAAATTTTAGCTAAACCTAAATAAGCGCATAAGGCGAAAACTAGCTGTCATAAATTCTTATGTACATACATACAAGATGTATAAAGCAAACCTAAATAGCGACGTCAACGCTAGGTAATTGGAAGATCCAATTTTGACAGAACGTTATGTAGTGAAGTGCTTTATCTAGCGATTTTATCTCTATTTTGCGTTTAAATTTATTAAATTTTATTAAACAAAATATGTTAACATTACTGTTTATTGCAGAGCGTTGCGCTTTTATTTAGGTTTGTTGAAAGCTAGGCGCTAGACATCGTTGCGCCTTACACGATTGTTTAGGTTTAGCTGTATTTACTTTATATAAAGCTACTCATGCCTAGATAAAATTCCATACAAATTTCTAAAAATTAGTGTAATGCTTTGTGTAAAGTGTAAAGCTGTTTAAACGTATTGGCAATCATATGCAGATTTTACTTGTTTTATTTTTGTATAAAATTTTTCTTTGGAGGCACTCAAAGTTTATAACATTAACTGGCAGTTTAACAATGTCGAAGGAATTTGTTCTTTCCTATAAGTACATTCAAAACAAAAAAAAAAATTAATTTATTTTTGTTTTAAATAGGGACATAACTCTTATAACCAATATTTAATATAATCCTGAAATAATTGTAGGATCAGGGAAAATCGGACGCACTACAAGAAGTGGCAACACTTATTAAAATACAACTGTGTTGCATACTGACTATAGACATCGTGTGACGAGTGACGAGACATTTAAATATAAAACTAAAAGACGCAACAGAAATAGATACAGTTTGTTGTAGACAGCCGACGCAGTAATATGTTAGTCTTAAAAATAATCATTTTAATGTAAATAAACATTATTAATTAATCAAAACCTACATCCATTTAAATTTTAAAATTGCTCTCTGAATAACAGTTATAATTAACAAAAAAAATTAGCTTTCTATAACCTTTATAAAATTTTTTTATTTTTTGGTCTCATATAACAATCAAAAATTATTTTTATTTTTTTAGGTCTTTAAAATAACCATTAAAATTTTATAAAATTTTTTGATTTTTTATTTTCTTTTTTGGTCTTCCATAACCACTGATTTTTATTTTTTCGATCTTCAATAACTATTACTAGTAACCAAAGAAAATTTTCGAGCAAAATTTCTTTTTTATTCATGAGTTACATAAGTAAACGGCCGAAAACTTCCGCAGTTGGTGTTCGCTAAAGATGCAGTTCTGAATGCAAATTTAATCCTTAACACAACTCAAAAAAAAAAAATCTTTTATAGGGTTACCATAATTCTTGAAAAAAAAAACCGACTTCAAAACAGACAAACTTAAAAGCATGTTTCTTTAAGACGGTAACTATTGCGACACCCTGTAATTTCCGAATACAAATTTTATAATAGTTATAGCGGTCGTAGCAATACAGGTTCGTTGTAAATTTCAACCTTCTGTCTGTAACGGTTTAAAAGTTTGGTCATATACATCAAATTACATAAACTATTGCGACACCCTGTAATTTATAATTTTAAATAATTATACTTATTTTAACACACATAGTAATGGACATTCTGTCTAATTGTTAAGAGTTTGTCAATAACTATTTAAAAGATAGGGTCATATATATCAAATGACGTCACCTATTGGGACACCCTTTAAATTCAAATTTTAATATAAATACTTGTTAAAGAGAACTTTGTCATGCAGATTCTTTGTAAAATTTAACTTTGTGTCCATATACATCAAATTACATCAACTATTGGGACACCCTTTAATTTCCAATTTTAAATATTTATACTTGTTGTTATTCGAGACATAGTAGTGAACATTTTGTCTATATTTCAAGTGTTTGTCTATAACGGTTCCAAAGATGAGGACATAATGGTCAAATAACATCAATAATGGGGACACCCTTTAATTTATAGATCCAAGTTTTATACTTGTTTTAATAGCGGTCTAAGCAATATAGGTTCTTTGTAAATTTCAACTGTCTATCTATAACAGTTGAAAAGTTTGGCCATATATATTACTTTTACATTAACTATTGGGACACCCTTTAATTTCCAAATTCATTTTTTACACTTGTTATTTTAGCGGACTTAGCAATACAAGTACTTTGTAAATTTCAACTGTCTGTCTATAAAGGTTCAAAAGTTTGGCCATATATATATATAAAAAAAAACCAACTAATGGGACACCCTTTAATTTCTAATTTTAAATATTTATACTTATTATAACAGACATAGTAACGAACATTCTGTGCAACTTTCAAGTGTTTGTCTATAACGGTTCAAAAGATAGGAGAATAAAGGTTAAATTAAGTCACCTATGGGGTCACCCTTTAATTTTTAATTTTATTTTTTAATTACTTTTTGTTGTTGGGAGCTACTGTGATACGCACTTTTTTTTAATTTTAAATTGGTGACCTATAATGTTCATAATACACGTAAAAAACATGTATGTTGTATGGGGACACCCTTTAATTTTTAAAATTTTGAACTTCTTTTAAAATGGGACCAATCTGTAGCCATAACCTTTCTAATAGTGCAAAATTTTTAAAATCGGTTCAGAAATGACTGAGTTCTGCGGGCACAAACATAAAAAAAAAGCAACATTCAGACGAATTGATAACCTCCTTCTTTTTTTGAAGTCGGTTAAAAATAAAAAATAAATAAAAATTAATTAGAATGGTTATGAAAGATCTAAAAAGTAAAAATCTTTTATAATGGTTATTGCATGACCACTTTTTTGTGGTTGTTTATACGAGTAATTATTACTACAGGACCGACATTTTTACAATTATTTTTTCTGTCACCAATTTAACATTAAAAAAAAATAACAGTTATTTCGGGTCTCCGGTTTTAAATGTAATTGTAAGAAAGAACGAACTCTGTCCACTTTGTGAAACAGGCCCTTATATAATTTATAATTTCTTTACCTTTTTTGGACAACAGTTTTCTTTTTTAACTCTATTATTTTGGCTGTGAAGGGAGGAGGCATATTTCATCATGCATCATGCTTGTGTGTAAGAACTCATAAATATAGTGGTCAAACTTCTCCACGCGCTAGACGCAACACTATTTCAATGTTCCTCCCGGGGAATATTGTCTTAAATATTCTCAACTCCTTTAGTGCTACGTTGAGTTTCCGCTACAACAGAGTTTAAGTTGCACAAATGTTTGAGTTTTCGGTTACTTAAGGGCCGTAGAGTAATTTAAAACAAAAAGTTTAACAGCCCTGCTCAAGTCCATAAATTTCCATTACGACAATACTCGGCCTCACGATTGGCATATAATTTCTTCGAAAGGAGTGGTTGGGAAGCTTTACACCACCAGTAGCATATCCAAGAAGTTTTTTTCTGACTTCTTCATTTAATACAGAATGCTCTAGCTGAAATAAGAATGATTCGTTACTGGTTTTGGAATTGGTTTTAGGCTCAGATATATAAATTACCAAATAAACGGGAACAAATTGTAAAAAATTACATTTAAGCAATGGAGAGCCCGAGGCTTATTTGGGCTTAAAACTGGAAGAGAAGTACCAATCGACTGGGCCAGGATAACTGGCAGCCGCGCCGGGACAATTATACAGTAAACCTGACCGGTTATTGGTAAAGACCTTCCAGCAGTAACTTGGTGGCTGTAGTTTTCGTTGTGGTTTTGCTTTCTAACATAAGCCACCAATGGTGTGGTGGGAGTTTAGTAGTTTTCAGACTTCTAACCTTACAACCTTGAGGTCTGCAATCGTGTCAAATTGCTTATTTCTAGCAAAGATTTTGTGCATCCTTTTTCATTCTCAATATATTGTTTATAGGATGCGGGTTGGTAGGCAGGCTGGCTATTCTAATCGAGGTAAGTTGTTTGAATTTGGTTACTCTTGCGACATTATCTTGCTGTATAGATTTTTTCCATGAATACCAGGATTATTTTAGCTCCCCAAAAAATTAAAGAATCATCAGAAAAATTTGGTTAATTCAGTAAACTTTTTTTCGCCGAAAAAAAAAAAATTGTAAGGATTTGACAAATATATCGAACGTGTACTCTTAGTCAAAATATGATATGAGCAAAGTTGCTTTTCTTTGGATCTTATATTATACTAACGGTACAGTTGTTTTTGGCAAACACATTCTCTTTAAATTGCTTTAAATTTTGTGGTTGTTTATTTTGTGTCTTTGCACCGCATTCGTAATACAATAAACGCCATTTTTTTGAATGGGACAATATTCTGTCCTGAAAAATTGCACACGATGGTGCAATGTCTCCACTATTGCCCCATCGTGTGCAATTTGTCAAGATACAGAAGGGTAACACAACCCCTTATTTACATATATAACACTTTTATTTTAAAATAAAAAATATATATGTATAACTATAATAAGATTTTTGCACACATAAATATTTTACATGGAGATTTTTAGAATTAATTCCTTTTTTCATATTAAAAAAATATTTGAATATAAATTTGTTATTTCATTTTTATTTCTTTTAACTATAAAATCGAAAAAAAAATATTTTTCCCCATTTTTCATTCTTTCTTCTTTCAATTCAAATTAAAGTTGAAACATTGCACATATACATCTTCTATATATATAAAAATAAGTTGCATTGTGTTAGTAATTGATGTTCTCTGGAATGCGTGAACCGATTTTGTTTATACAGGTCTCTGTATGTGTATTAGTTCATGAGTTATAGCCGAAATAGTTGGCGTGATACCGTCCATACAAAGTGAAAAATTATTATCGTGTTCCTAGCGAACTGCAATAGATAGCGCCTTGAAACTTTGGAAAAGTAGCCTCTGTGCTAATGCGCATAGTCTGCCAAAATACAGAATGAAATGGGGCAGTGAGCGTGGTACATCCCATACAAAGTGCAAAATTATTATTGTGTATATAGAGAACTATAATAGGTATGGTCTTCAAAGTGGGTAGAAGTAAGCCCCATATCCATGCGTATACTCTAGAAAAACATAGGCTGAATTGGGTCAGTGAGCGTGGTACCCTCCATACGAAGTAAAAAATTGTTACAAAAAAATTTGCAAAAAATTTTTACAAAACTTTTTTTTATAAAATTTGCAATATTTTTACAAAACATTTTCTATAAAATTAAAAAAAAAAATCAATAAAATTTTACCCAAAGATTTTCAATAAAATTTTTACAAAAAGTTTTCAATTAAATTTTTACAAAAAATTTAAAAAAAAAAAATTTAAAAAAAAGATTCAATAAAATTTTACCAAAAAATCTTTAATAAAATTTTTACAGAAAATGTTCACTGAAATTTAAAAAAAATTTAAATAAATTTTACCAAAAATAAAAATTTTTAATAAAATTTTTCAAAAACATTAAAAAAAAATTGTATAGAAGTTTTTACAAAAAATTACTATAAAATTTTACAGAAATTTGTTTGTATAAGTTTAAAGTCATTTTTTGCAATAATATTTGTACAAAAAATTAAAAAAAAAAAAATTGTCAAAAAATTTTAAATAAAATTTTAAAAAAAAATTTTTTGTACAATTATTGCAAAAAATTACTATAAAATTATAAAAAAAATTTCTATAAAATTTTATAGTAATTTTTTGTAAAAAGTTCTACACAATTTTTTTTTAATGTTTTTGAAAAGTTTAAAAAATTTTATTAAAAATTTTTATTTTTCGTAAAATCTATTTAATTTTTTTTTAATTTCATTGAAAATTTTTTGTAAAAATTTTATTAAAGATTTTTTAAAATTAAATTTTTATTATATCTTTTTTTTGTAATTTTATAGGAAATGTTTTGAAAAAACATTGCAAATTTTTTTTTTAAAAAGTTTCTAGAAATTTTTTTGTAAAAATTTTATAGAAAATTTTCTTAAAAATTTATTTTTCTATAAATATGAATTGAAAAGTAATTTGATGTTTATAAATTTGAATTTGAAGTTTATAAAATTGATTTTTAAGTTAAAAACCTATATTTGACTGGGGTACTTTCCTTCTTTCAAATCAATCCTATTGCTTTTTTACAAATTCTATATTCGAATTTTTGTGCCGAGCAAGTATCGGGTGCACACTTTTCAATTTTCGGCGGCAAATCATTAAAGACTGCTGTTGAACACGATCTGAAATCAGCTGGAATACATTTACACCACATTCATTTGCAGTTTCGTACAGTTTTGCGTTAACATATTTACAAGAGCATTTTAAAAAATTGAGGGCTATTGTCACTGCATAATATTTGATTGTAATAATGTTGCCTTTTTCGATATCGAATATTAACATGATCTGTTTTGCGACGACTTACTTAATATTTCTAACGAAGATATTTCTCGTACAAAGCGTTGGGTTTCTGTTGTTTTACAATTCTTTGTTCGGGCTTAAAGCGGATATTCTGGACGAAGTTCGCGAACTCGGATTGTACTTGTAGCTCGGTTCTAATCAGTTCTGGTATTTTTTAACTTTTTATTATTATGCCTGAAGTAGAATCCAAACTTACATAGCTAAGAACCATATTCACTGCGTCAAACCCGTTTTGAATTTATTGTAATTGAATTTATTTTAATTTTTTAGTAACATATTTATATTTAAAGTAAAAAATTTAATATTTTTTAATTTTTTAACCTTGATATAATTCTTTGTAAACAACTTTAAAAATATTGTTGGTGGTTGGTATAAAAAATTAATAGATGAATTTTGAATAGAAAGTTTAGCGTACAGACAATGTGACAAGTATAGAATATGCGTATGCGCCATTAATAACAAAGTTTGTTATTTCGCTTGTAACCTAACCTTCAATAAAATATATTCGTCCGTTTTTTAAAGAAGCTAAAGGATCATTGTATAATATTCAAAACAAATTTTAATTATATCATAAAGTTTTTATTTTCGTAGCTACAACTTTCACATACTTTGTGTAATATTTTTTAGATTCTATCGTTTTTATTTATTTTATATAAAAGTTTCAAAATTGCTTTGGTTTCTGTAATATATGAAATTCCTCTATTTTTAAGTAAAGAGTTAAAATCAAAGGCACCCAACCAGAGCATTTCTTAAAATGATTATGTATTGTTGCTTTTGCACTGAAAAAATATATGCATCGTATATGGTCAAATTTCTTTTTTTTATAACTTAATTATATTTAAGATTAAATGTGCGACATATTCCATGAAATTATAAATAAAATTACTTGTAATTGAATTAATTAATATTTTAATGACTAAATGTAAAATAATACGTAAATTAAAATAAATTTTTAAAATAAAAATTATTTTTTACATACAGATGAAATTATTTTTTACTCTAATTTTAACAAATTTTCTTTTTCAGTGTAATAATAAATGACATGATAAAAAGAAACAAAATTTGTTGCCCATATAAACTTCGTAATTTGTTGCTAAATATTTAGAGTGTACATTTTCATAAAACAAAGCGACACTAAAATACTTTCTTGAAAGCTGCCATGCTACTGATTGAAAATTAGTAGATATTTTGTTCTCTTTGTGAGAGTTTTGTGTTTGTGTTCACAGACACTCAGGGGTTTCCGTGGGTGCCTTTGGTTAAAATACATGTGATTTAATTATTTAATATTATGCTAATTACCCATAACCTTTTATAATAAAAATGCAATTTATTTGTTGGGGGATAGAGCTAGTCCCTATACGTATTTCACTGGTTGCTCAGGCCAGATCATCAGGAAACCTTTTTCCTAATTTTAGAGAAGCCTGGCAATGTCAAAGGCTGTATTCGCTAGTCATCAATTTAACACTACGTCTTGACGTGCCACTGATTTGTTTGCACATGAACAAAGCGTCGGAAGAATAAGGAACATTTACTTTTTTGTGTTTACTTTTTTCTGTGTGGAAAAAACGTATGATATGCATGTTCCGACTGAACATAATTTTCTGTTTGTCGTTAATGTTGTTTGAATGCTTATAGCACAGCAAATACAATTTGCACGCTGGATCAACAGATGGCGTTTTTTAAAAGTCAAACTTTCCTACTAAAAACAACATTTGATGGCAGACATCGTTGTGCGAACAAATGTTCGAACAATGCAGTTTGAACAAGAACATGACATCGACAACGACGGTCTTCAAGAGAGGTTTTGATGTGCGCGCATGAATTTGTTCAATGGTTGAAGAAATCAATTGCTCGTCAAGACTGCATGTAAGGAAAACATAACCATGACACGTGTTTATATTATGAGAATAACTTTCAGCTGTGACTAGTGCTGGCAATTGGGTCCTCAATAATTCTATTTACATAATAGCAACGGAAAAGTATGAAGTATTAGCTTAGCTGTTTTCGTGTAACACGTTACTAATAAAAATGTTCAGTTTGGTCTGTAATTTATCCATGAATCGACTAACAAACAAATAATGCTTGCAAATTGTAGAATTTTATTATCAAAATTTATGCTCGGTTAATTTGGATGAAGATCAATTATCGGAAAATTGTGTTCACCGACAATTTCTGGTTGAACGGATAAGTGACAAGCAAAATTTCCGTAATTGGTGTGAAAATCAGCCTGAAGCATTGGAAGCACTGTCAATACATCTCGACAAAAGCACTATTTAATGGCCGGTGGCATCAATGGACCGTACCTTTTCCACGTAGACAGGACCACGTAGGCAGGAACGTTACTGTAAATGGCGAACGCAACCAAAATGGAAAAGCTGGATTTTGCTTACAAGTAGTTTCACCAAGATGGTGCCATATGCCACACATCACTCAAAACAATGGCCCAATTGAGAGAAGAGTTCGGGAAACAGTTTATTTCATGTTTGGGGTCGGTCGATTGGCCGCCTAGATCGATATAACGCATTTAGACTATTTTTATAGGGTTATATTAAAGCTCGTGTCTCATAGGGACTCTTACACAACAATATGTACAAGTTAAAAAAATCTGTCAAAAAATTGCTAAAATAGCGTGCAAACATACTACACTTAACTACGTAAACTAGTTTAGGTGTAGTTTTTAACCCTGGTTTCGTATTATGTGCTACCAGTTTTTAGCACACTTTTCTTTATGAACTAAAATGTTACCATTAGACTCCTTTGTTTTATTTATGGCATTTTGTGTATGTCAGTGCAAAACCGCCGCTGGGATCTCAGTCTCATTCAAAGTGGTCGCAATTCTAAAACGAGAACATTTGCTAAGCAAATAAAACTGCATGTAAATAGAATTGGTGTTAAAATTTCAGACATGATGTTCGATAGTTACGACACACTCGTATACATACTTTTTTCTATGTACATATGTATATGGTTTGGTTGGATCACATCGCTTTGTTTTTAAACTTTCTTCTAGATCTTCCTAAGAGATAGGCTGATCCGAACAAATTTGGATACACTGGTGAGGGAATCAAAAAGACTGTACTTCTTGATAAGTAATAACTAAATTAAAATACAGTCAGTCAAAAAGATCTAAACATACCATTTGTTAACGCAAAAATCACAAAATATGTGGCTGTGCTTGTAATATTCTAATTGATCATATTTATTTTTAAATTAATACTGAAAAATTATTTTTATTTAGCATTAACTCGCTACTTTCACTATATTTTTGCAATCGAAATTAATAAATGTTATTTGTTTGATTAATTGTGATTATCACAATTAAAGGAATTTGAACTTATAACAAGTTTATAAAAAAGTTTCTGTGTTCAGGTGTTCGTTTTCATATATATTCTTCTAATTGCGAATATAAGCCGCTTAATATTATCTTTTGGAGTGATTAATGAAAAAATAGCATAAGTCGACTTAAGAAATTTTGATAGATATTTAATATTAAAAAATCTAAACTTATAGGGCTGGTGCTTGGATTCAATGAACATTTTTGTAAAAATCAGTTTATACTTTTTTAAAAAATCTTTAAGTTTAGACTTAAATGGTTTTGGAAATTTCCACAGTAATCTTTTTATATATTCTTTATTTGCATAAATGGTAATAAAAGATTTTTAAGAAATTAAATAAAAATTTGTTTCCAACAATATTTCTGTGGATGTTATTGAAGTAGACAACTTTATACAAAGTTCTTGTTAAATTATTCCCATTGCAGTTAAGAATATTTTCTCTGACGAAACTTTATAAATTAATAGTTAAGTCGTTCTACGTTCTCAAAAATAACACATTAAAATAAATGAGTTATTCACGATAACAAATTATAAGAGCTTAAGTCGACTTAAGCAGTTATTCCTTTTTGCCACAGAATTTAACAATAGCTATGTACGTACGTAACAATAGTATAATTGTCATTCAGAATATTTAAATTCAATGCATGCGTTTAAGCAATGACATGCATTTTATATTCGGTGCGGCTAGATGAAACTCATACTCAAGAGAGCTGGTGTCATAATAGAAATTTAGAGTAAAAAAAAAAAAAAAACGTGTGTTTATAACTGTCATAAACATAACGCCCTTGAATGTACAAAAATCAATATACATACATATAAAACAATTTAGTTTGGAGGAAAAAATTTGGCATAAAGGAAAACTAGGATGTAAAACTTCATACAACAAATGCATAAAATTTAAAATTGCTTAAAATGGTTTAAAATATTTTAAACAGCAATATAAAAGTTTTTCCAGTAAATTAAGAGTAGTACTTTTACAAGTATTTTTTAATGCTAACACATTGTTTAACGAAAAAATTTACTCATAATGAACCGTTGAAAATAATAATAAACTTTGTCTAAACTGCTGTGAAGACACATTCAAAATAAATGAATTTTCTTTAAATCCAAATTTTATCTCAAGATTACATTATAATTTAATATTTTCATTTTCAATTAATTTATTTATATCATAACATATGAATGTAATATGGTATAAATAACGCAAACCAATGTTAAGTTGCACTCACTGCAATTTAGTACTTTCCAGTTGTCAAAAATCATTCGTCTTTTTATTAAAAACGAGGTTTACTTACATCAAGCTGAACAAAATAATGGCCACTTACTTACTTCCTTCCTTTTCAACAAGCGACAAAAAATCAGTGAGAAAAACTCCACATTGGTTTGCTATTAATTTCACATCTAAAATTGTAACTTAAATCAAAAAATTAACTCAACTAAATAAACAATTTCGGTGAGAATTTTCATCGCACAATTGTAAATAAACCCTAATATTGAAAAGAAACTAATTCTATTTCATTTGTTTTATTTCTCCAAAACCCCCTACGATTATAACTACTCTACTCTGAGTAATTACACAGCACAACAAAATAAAAAAAATTTCATGTGCTCTTAAAACCACTATATAATTTTGATGTATCATGACTACCTTTGTACAAAAATGGTAAAATTTTTAAATTCTATGGATAGATTTTTTTTAAAAAATTTTTTTTTAAAATTGCAATTTTTTTGAGACGTTTCTTCAAATAATTAATGATAACTCAAAAACTACTAGTCCGATATTATTAAAATAAATTCAGAAAAATTAAGATTTGCATAGCCTTTAATTCGTCTATATATCGCGTTTCAATCGGATCAATAGTATCGGAGTTATAATAAAAAACTTAAGAAAAAAATATATTTTTTACGTAAAAATGGCAAAAATTTTCGTTTTAAAAAAATCATAAAAAATCGAAAACGGCAAAAAACTTCCAGATTCATTTTTTTATCGCATAGCGACATATAATAGCAACAAAATGAGATATCGACCATAAAAATCGATTGATTTTTTTTCGAATTTATTCACATTTTAGTGAATTCGCTCATTTTCACAAAATTTTAGTTTTTTGCTTGATATACGCATTATAGCGGGTTTTCAAATGTGTGAAAAACATAAATTTTCCAATTTCAAGGGGTGCATGTCGGATTAATGTTAGATTTGATGAGAAACTTCCACCCACAAAATTTTAGTCGAATTCGACAACGTTAACACGTAGCGCATAGGCCCCAAATCTGAAAAAAAGCGTTTAAATTGAAAATAATTGACAAATTTTCAGTTTTTGCAAAATTAACGCTATTTATTTCCCCTTTTGCAAAAAAGTGGATCCTGGTCCTTAGGGCAAACACAATGAGATTTACAATAAGCTACATGTCTTTAAGTTTTCGAGTTATTACAATTTTCACTGGCCATTATATGTCCTTGAGAACTTGCCGAAGACAATTTACAAAAACATTTTAATTTTAAAATTTTTTATTTTTTTCTTTTTTAACAATAAAATATAAAATTTCGCTAAAATTGACTGATATCTTCCTATTACACAACGCAACAAAATAAAAAAATTAGATGCTTTTGAAACCACTATACAATATCCAGGTACTGCCAAAGTGTTTTGGATGAATGAGAAATGTATGGCAAAACAAGTACGCGAAATACTGTTTTGGGCAAAACA
>CATIVE010000522.1:0-38980 GCA_949628195.1 Phasia obesa
ATTACCTTTTTTTAGAAAAAAAAAATAATTACTTTTTACTTCCACAAACTCTTCAGTTTTTATTTCTAATACAACAAGAGCAGCGGCCAAATCACTGTATTCGATATCGATCGAAGTTTCCTCTAAATTTCTATTGAAATTTAGTGGAAATTATCGTTATCGATCTTCGACCGTAATTTAACCCCAGTATTTTAGTATTTTTGAATTTATTCCTAGGAGCAAAATATTAATAAGTAAAATAAAAACTTTTTGGTATTTCTGTATTTCATCCGAGAGGTACGTCTAGAAAATTTATATAGGAATCATTCAAAAAATTGATTGATTTTCATAAAAATTTTCTACACAATTCGGTCGCTTAATAAATAGATAATTAGCAGACTTTTTTGTAATTCTGCCTTTAAAAACTAAACAGAGTATAATATAAGTTTCTAAAATTGAAATACGTAACCAGCATTGCCACAAAGAAAATATTTTTCCTACCAAAGTCATCCCTAAAATATACCAAAACCTAGGAAAACAAAAAAAAAAACTAACAAAATTTTTATTTAAGAGTGGTAATATACAAGTACACCAAGCTATACCATACGTATGTGTAATCATTAGTAAAATTTATTGATTTGTTTTTAATACGGATTTGATAAGGTGAATCACCAACCTCCATTTAAGCCCTGTATTATTCCTAATGTTCACCAATGATCTTACAATTTGCATTCATCATTACAAAATATTAATGTACGCTGATATTGTTAAAGTTTTTCCTTAGCATAAATGATTTAAATAAAAGTGAATTTCATCAAATGGATATGATTAGCTTTAATAAATGATGCATCGTTAACTTGTCTGTTTACCAGCGGAAGTTTAGTACTCTGTAGGCATAAAATTAATGAATATTCCCTTGAAGAAGTGGTTGAATTCTTGATCTTGCTGTATTGTTTGATAGCAAATTATGTTTTACCTCACACATTGCCCAAATCCACAATACACACCAAATGCTAATTATCCTCAATTAGCCCAGCCCAACGCAAAACACGTTTCGTATGCTGATATTTTAAAAACAAATCGTACACCAGTTATTAATAACAACAACAATTTATACTCTGAAAATAAATAACAAATCGCATCCACTAACTTCAGTCGCCTTGAAGGTACAATTGATACATTAGTGCAGTCTTTAAACAATTTTATGAACTCCATGGGAAATATAATGCAAGAAATGTTAAAAATGCAATCCATCAGTACTTAAGAAACCATGAACTGTTTAAAAATATGCTTCTGGAACGCAAACGGCTTACGCCAACATAAAAATGAAATTGAGTACTTCCTTAAGAATCAACAAATTGATGTCATGCTGATTTCAGAGACTCATTTAACACAAACAGCCTGTTTAAAATCAGTGGCTAAGGACCCCCGTGGTAAAGCTTGTGGTGGATCTGCAATATTGCTAAAGGCCCGCATTAAACACCATTTATTGTACGGTTTTGGTGAGGACTACCTTCAAGCAACAAACATCTGTCTTGAAGAATTTCATCAAAACTTAGTCATTTCATCGATTTATTCACCTCCTAGATTTACTATATCAGAGTGCCAGTACAGCTATTTTTACAAATCTCTAGGTCCTTGTTTCTTAGCAGCTGGCGACTACAATGCCAAACATACGTTTTGGGGATCACGGCTAATTAGCACAAATGTCGCATTTTGTTTGACGTAATTTCAAAAATGGCTATGAATGTTGTTTCGAGTATACAACTAACTTATTGGCCTACTGATCGACAAAAAATACCTGATGTTATTGATTTTTTTGTAATTAAGGGCATTTCAAGAGAAACGATTAAAGTTGAAGCAGCACTAGATTTATCTTCAGATCATTCATCCACTTTTGTTTCTATATGGAATCAACAAGAAATGATGTCACCGACAACAAGCACTCGCATAAATTGGTTAAGTTATAGAAAATATATTATTTCTCATTGTTCGGAGAATGTACCGCTAAGAACACCAAAAGACGTAGAGCTGTGTATTTCTCAATTTGAAAAAAAAACCTCAAGGTGGCCTCTCAACATGCAACAAAAACCCGACAACAAACTAGATACAACAAAATTTATTCTGCGGATGTCGAACGGCTCCTGACTGAAAAAGGAAGAATCCGAAGAGAGTGGCAGTTACACAGATCTCCCCAGCTCAAAAATAGACTAAAGGAGTGCACGAAAACGCTTAAAAAGCTGCTGGAATGTCGAAGAATAGCATCCCTGAAAAATTACCTGGCGGATCTTGACACAATCAGATTATTCATTATGGCGTGCATGTAGAAACTTAAAACGACCAGTCATACGCAAACATCCCTTACGAACTTCTTGTGGGGGTGGGCAACAAATGGTACTGAAAAAGGTAATCTATTTGTTGACCATTTAAAAAACGTGTTTATTCCAAATGACTCGACTGATATAGTTCAGTTGCCACCTGTCGATGTTAGTCCTGCAGTCACCTTAAGGTTTGAGCTTCGTGATATTGAAAGGGCAATAACTGATTTAAACACCAAGAAAGCGCCTGGTTTTGATAATAAGATGCTAATTGAGCTTCCTAGTATTGCACTAAAAATAATTCTCTTTATATTTAATGCCATTTGTCGTCTTGAGTACTTTCCATCAGATTGAAAGACTTCTTTGATAACTATGATTCCTAAGCCGGGAAAAGATCACACAAAAGTAGAATCATACAGACCCATAAGCCTTTTATCAAACATGTTAAAGCTATTCGGAAACATTTTAATTTCTAAGTTAAACCCAAGTCTAAACGATATGGGATGTATTCCGAATCATCAATATGGATTCAGAAAACAACACAGTACAATCGAACAAACACACAGATTAGTAAATGTAGTCAAAAAGACCTTTGAGGAAAAAAAATATTGTTCGGCCCTTTTCATAGACGTGTCTCAAGCGTTCGACAAAGTATGGCATAAAGGCTTAATATATAAGTTAAAGCTAAATTTGCCTAAAAACTTCTATAACTTGCTAGAAAGTTATTTAACTAATCGAAAGTTTATACTGAAAGAAGGAGACTTTTTAAGTTCACCACAGTCTATTGCCGCTGGAATACCCCAATGTAGTATATTGGGACCTATTTTATATTTATTGTATACTTCGGATATGCCAACTAGTGACCGAGTCCACACATCGAAATTTGCTGATGATACAGCTTTTCTAAGCATCCACGACAGCCCCCAAATAGCATCGCGATATTTGCAAGACTACATATTTAATTTGGAAAATTGGTTGAAGAAGTGGAGAATAAAAGTGAACGAACAAAAATGCACTCACATAACGTTCCCACTACGTAGGGACTCATGTCCCCCTATTCGCATAAATAATCAAATAATACATCAAGTTTCTGAAGTCAAATACCTCGGTATACATCTTGATCGCCTTACATGGAAAAGTCATATAGAATCAAAGTTAACACAAATGAAGTTGAAAGCAGTCTAACCTAACTGGCTTATTGGCAGAAACTCTACTCTCAGCTTAGATTGCAAACTTTTGCTATACAATTCGATCCTCAAACCAATATGACGTTATGGGATTCAATTATGGGGCACTGCCTCAGCTTCAAACTTGAAAAAATTCAAAGGCGGCAAAATAGAATTTTAAGAATGATTACATGCGCTCCTTGGTATATTAAAAACTTGAACATCCACAAAGATTTAAACGTGCCATTTATTGAAGCAGAAATCGCGAAACATGCATTAACATATTTAAAAAAGCTCGAAACACATCCTAACCCGCTGGCTCGTACCATCGTAAACGACCGCGGCTACATTCGACTAAGAAGGAGGGATATTACATTTTTTGGCCAAACCCCAGAGAGGTGAACCCCAAATGATGACATCAACCGGAAAATAAATTTGAGCCTGGTATTGGCTGGACTTAATTAAGTATAATTTAGATTTAAGATATGAACACTTATTGTTAGTTCAATTATATTTGAAGATTCAATAAATAAAGTTGAAAAAAAAAAATTAATCCTTGGGGCAAGGAGATTGACGATCTACATGTCAGAAGGCAGTTATACTCATCACATGTACGACCGTAGTCTGGGATCCACAATATTATATGATATAACAATTTGATATAACAATTTGAATATGTTTAGAAAGAATTCCTTTTATTTTGTCTACGAATAGATGTTATTAATCTTCCATTATATGAAAGTCAAGTCGTTTCAAGTCTCCGCACAAGATTTTAATCCTCTTAAACTTCAATACTTCCGTAAATACTCCAACTTTGATCTATATTTAAAACAAGGTACAGATATTAATGACCGCAGTCTATAATTATTTTTCATGAAAAATCTGGTACAAACAGCTCTTGGCAAGATAAGAACACACTTTTACACAAAACCGTTTCAGTTTTACCATTGTGATCCTAATAGCTATATAAAAAATACATAGATTAAACACTATAGAAATGAAATAATTTAATTAGTTTTAAATTAAAGTTCAATCAATTTTTTAATTGATTCAAATATATATTTGTTTAAAAAAATCTTCATGGAACAAGTAATTGAATCAAGTAATTATTTAATTAAAATTTAATTTGAAACCAAATAAAACCTTGAATTGGTGAAAATTTTTTTCTGTGTCAACAAATAAATTCAATGCGCCAGTCGAAAACAGGATGTGAAATTTTTAGTAAGCGAAGCCGGTCTTTACTTAGTGAAGAAGCATCCGTCCGAAGGCCGTCGACGCAGGAGAAAATCTTTGCGCTTATTAAAGATTAAATTTTAATTTCTTTAGTTTTAAGCTAGTTAAGCCAGCTATTAGGTGTTTTTTTTTTGCTCACTTGAAATTTTCTCAATTTTTCCCATTAGTATATTTTTTATTGAATTTGACTTTTAGTTAACATTCCTACGATATCCATATTGCAGCAGTCTACAATTAATTAGTCGATACCGCGCACTAATTATAAATATTCACAACTCGAAAATCACAAATGTTGATGAGAGACAGAAAACTGTTTTCAAAAACGTGGTTGTAAGACCCTGTCTTCACTAGCCATCAATTTGAACAAAACATAATCATGACGCAGAACATGGCAGAACAACGGAATTAATTTGTACATGTTGTTATAGGTCGCGAATACGTTTTTATGTCAGTTTCTTTTTGAACATAATTTTCTGTTTTGAAAATTTTAATTATTATTAGTCGAACTGTTTTATGTATTACATACAATGAAATTTATAATCAAGCTTAAGTTCGTTTTTATTCTCTCTAAGAAAGAATTAATTAAATTACAAATTAGGTGATAATATTAAAGAAAAATTGGGAAAATTTAATTTTTAGACACCAGCACGAGTGGAATGCACATTTTCTAGACAGCCACGTCCGTCATCAGCACTACTTGTATCTAATCTACTTAGGGTAGTGTTTTAGTTGTAAGCATCATCTATTTAACCAACCAAACCCAGATAAAGGAATACGAGAAAACTTCTGTTTCGTATTGGCTGTGCTCTAACCTTCTGTCTAAATTATCACATAGCTTTTCTATGGGATTAATATCCGAGGATTGAGGAGGAGTTGTCATCCATTTTAGGATATTATATAAAAGCTATAACTTTGCATTATGCGCTGTGTGCTTGGTGTCGTTGCCTTGTGTAAATATAAAGTTAGCAGCAATTACCATATTTTGGGCGCTAGACTAGAGGTGGGTTTTAAAAATATATTTATTTTTTACGATCGATTATGCCATCAACTGTGCATGTAAATTTTCAATCCTAGCACTAAACCAACCTCATTTTTAAATGTTTTTTTTTTTTTCTTCAAACTCTTCACTTAGGTTTCTTCACACTCTATACCTTTGTCATTGATCCGTAAAAATTACTCTATTCCAAAAGCCCATTTGTTGCTTGGCCTTGTTAACTTCACGTGTATATGTTTTTAACGAGCAACACGACTATTACAACCAGCTTCATGAACCACATTTCGGACTGTATTTGGACATACGCTTATGTTAAACTGCCAGTCCCACGATGTCGCTCGATGTCGATCGTTTGCATAAATACATTTAAAACAACAACAAAATTTTTGAATTTGTTTTTGTTTTAAATATATTTGTGCAAACGATCGACATCGAGCGACATCGTGGGACAGGCAGAAAGTTTTTATTCTGATTTTTTGTCAATTCTGTTGCCGAAATTTCTGAAATTGTCTTTATTTCACGAAGAGGTGGTCGTTCCTCACCATGAAAAAGTGCTTTAAGACGTCCGCATCTCGATTCATTGGTGATTTTTTTAGTTCTATTGTATTTGTCGACAATTTTTTTATGGAATGGTTAATTTTGTAAAGGAAATGGTTACATTTTCTTAAATTAATGATAATTTTTCGTTCAGATTCTGTGGTTTCTATATACATATGTATGTATATAAAAAATATAAGTTAATTTAAGAAAATCATGTTTCATTTTGAATCAAAAGAGATTTAAAAAAAATTTAAGGTTGAGCACTCATTTTCTTAGTCAACTGTATATGTTTGAGATACATATCCTAATGTTTGGCAATTTAAAATATTTGAATATTTTGTACAATTTGTTGCATATAAAAATTTCATTAAAACATAAACTTTGATTTACTTTATTTAAATTTTTAATATAATTATTTTATTTATTTCAGATGGCCATGTGGGAGATGAACAGATGAACAAAGATCGAAGCAAATCCCTAAAAATGCAATAACTGAGCAAAATAAAATAATAGAAATGATTTATTATTTTGTTGGAACGATGGTTCTCTAGTGAAAAGTTTACAATTTCAATTATCATCGCTTAGCTATTAACATTAAAAAAATCGAAGTTTTACCTTAAATACAAACTCGACAATTGATAAAAAAAAACAAAAATTTAAAAAATGCGATATTTTAACTTTAATTTTGAGTTTTATCAACGGCTTTAATGTTATGTTTTATATATGTCAGCACGATAGATAGGAAAATAAAATTGCTCTTAAGTGCATAAATATGCTTAAATTATATTTGAATATTGCTATATGTGTCAAAGTCAGTATCTGCCTCCATAATTAAAAATGTGGGTAAACCAATTAATAACATGACTTTAACATTGTGTTTCGAAAAAGATTTCTTTCGAATCGAAATACACAGTAGCCTCCCAGATATTGCTGTTATAACAATAAGTAGAGAGTAAACAAGAATGAGTATTGGAGTATTTATTTATTAGAGTATCCAGGTTTTGATTTTATTCGAGCAAGCAATTGATCGATTTTGCAATCGAGAATTATGGTCCATTAATCGATTAAGGTTTTTAAAGTACTCAAATAACTCGAATTAATCGTGCATATATAAAAAAAATTGTATCCAATGAGAAAAGAATTGATAGAAATTGATTAATAACATATTTTGTTATTGACAACTAATAGATGATTCTTAAAAACGTTTTATTGATTTGTTACTAAACACGTCCTGTTCGAAATTATTCTGAAAACTAAAGTTTTAAATTTTTTGTTTACAATTTTTTTTCTCGATGATTGATCGATCCTCTAGTATTTATGGTGCGTTATACAATATGTGTATATAGAGTTGATCAAAGAGGATTTTGTCTGAAAATTAAGGTTTTACATTTTTTTGAGTTGCTCTGTCCTTCCACATAACCGTTCATCCTATTCAAGAGTTCTAGCTAATTAAAAATAATTTGTACGTGTGGATCAAATATGATTGGGTATTATTTGTTATAGAATATCTGAGGAGTATATAGGCAAAGTCCGTGTGGAGTTGTCGACCTCCCATCGGATGCGTCCCCAGGTGGCGGATAAGGGGGCGAGTCGCGTCATATTTCCTGCGATACACCACCATAATGGTCGCATGATGTATGACGTGGCTCGAGTGGGGCCCGGGCTCTGTGGATTCTGCTATACAGTTGCACAGGGTCTGGGCGCTACAAGGTTGGGCAAATCAGCCCGTTTCTGGAATCTCTTGGGCATGGAAACCATCCACCCATAATGGTGCCAAGCGTGAGAGATTTCAGAATGCCAGTCATCCCCCTGGATACATTGAACAAATGGTTCAGGAGAGTGACTCGCATTTTTAAACGGGTCAGCTGATTCGGTTCAACCCACGGACCAAAATTGACCCACTTGTAAGATTAAGTTGAAGGTAGCAGTGCTGAGAATCTGAGTGGCTAGCTCCCCTCGACGCCAAGGCACGGGTCGGGTGTAAAAATTTAGTTGCCTAGAAAATCGTGACCTATCGACCAGTGACTGGAAGGTGGTGAAAGTCTTCGAACCGGCGGGTCTGACCAGAAAGGGGGTTGTTGTCCTTAATAAGGACTCTTTGTCATCACTTCGAAAGAAGCAAGGCAAAATCTTTTATGGATACGACAGTGTCCAGCATCTATCGAGGGGATGACAAAACCAACCCCGAAACCTCCAGCGAGCAACTGGTAGGGTCGCAAGGTAAAGGCGTGACTGAATGCATTAGCCGAGAAACTGCAGCCACAAATGAGGAAGTCAGTGACCCCGCGAACTAAGAGACAGCAGAGAGTTCTCAATCAGGCTCATGTTTGGTTGGGGAGCTCTTTGAGCGTCTGGGTGTTGCGGAGGGCGAAGATGCGCTTCTGGAATCTGACCCAGAAGACATCTGTCGTTTATGACCCCGACAACGATCGCGATGGTGATTCAAATTAACCTTCACCATTCTAAGGCAGTACTGCTGCATTAATCCTTCGCCTTATGGAACGTGGTGAAGATATAGCGTTAGTCCAAGAGCCGTGGATCAACAGCGGCAAAATATGTGGACTTAATGCACGAAGCTACAAATTTATGTATGCAGCAACAGCAGGTAACAATAACAAAAATATTAGATCCTGTATTTTAGCGACCACCTCAATATCTTCATTTTATCTGATTACAATGACGAAGATACGGTGACTGCAGTATGGGAAGATGCAGAATCGGCAGTGTGGATATCCTCCACGTATATGCCACACGACTAAGCAGAATCTCCAATCAGCAGCCTGGTTAGCAAAATGGCCAGACCGGCAAAGGCGAAAGGCGTTCCTTTAGTAATAGGCGCTGACGCAAATGCGCATCACCAAATTTGGGGAAGCTCCGACACAAACTACAGAGATGAGTGTAACTTTGATTTTATACTTAAAAACAATCTAGAAATTGCGAATAGGGGGTCCGAACCTACCTTTGTTGTATTAAACAGGCAGGAGGCACTGGACATCACGCTAGTTAGCACACACCATGCAATCGGGAATTGGAAAGTCTCAGATAACTGTTCCTTCTCCGATCACCGTTACCTGGTCTTCTCTATTAGTAGGAAGAAGGGTTTGACCATAATCTATAAAAACAGGTGCAGAAAGAATTGGGAGGAACAAAGCGTGTTTCTCACGAACGTAATTACGCATCCCTACGAAATTAGGGATATTAAGCATATTGAAGATGCTGTGGGAATAATCACAGATGCTTTTAAAGACGCAACTGATAGTTCATGCAAACCATCGTTCCAGCGCGCGAACCGAAAACCACCATGGTGGTCTAAAGAAATAGCCGAATCCCGCAAGATTTGCCGCAGACTTTTCAACGAAGTAAAGAGGACAGGAAACTGGTCACTCCATAAATCTTCGGTGAATAAGTTCAAAAATCAGATCAGAAGCGCTAAACGTAAGTCATGGAAAGATTTTTGCAGTGGCATTGAAAATTTTTCTGAGACTAACAGACTGCGTAAAATACTGGCCAAACAAGCGCCTATTCCTGGGTCTATCCAAAAGGCAGACGGCACTTAGGCGACCAGTGCACAAGAATCACTGGAAGTCCTAATGGAAACCCATTTTTCAGAATGTCAATCCACTACGGGACGGCAACACAATTCCGTCCATACTAACCTTGTACCTCATACCGTAATCATTGATGCGGATAGGTTGCAATGGGCTATAAACAGTTTTCATCCTTATAAGGCTCCAGGGCCGGATGGCATAATTCCCGCGGATCTTCAGAATAACTTGGATCTGGTAACACAATGGCTTTTAGCTATATATAAAGCCTGGTCTTACATTCCAGACCAATGGACAAAGTGTAATGTGATATTTATTCCCCAGGGAGGAAATGTGTCACATGGGAAAGCAAAGGACTTTAGACCAATAAGTCTAACATCATTCCCATTCCCAAAACACTAGAAAGACTTATAGAAAACCAAATAAGGATGACAATCGATAGGAATCTCCTTTCTTCGTCCCAACATGCTTACACAAAGGGTAGCCTTTATGGACCTTGAAGGAGCATTTGATAATATTAAACCGCTGGCAATAACTCAATCTCCCACGGAGGTTGGGGTTGACCATTCAATCATCAGGTTCATAACAAACCTGTTAGGATATAGGGAAATGTCATCCTCATTCGGTTTAGCTGAAGTCACCAAGATAGCAATAAGAGGTACCACTCAAGGCGGGGTCCTGTCTCCGTTGCTTTGGAATATAGCAATTAATAAGCTATTGGATTCTATGTACATCAAGACAATTTCCTACGCAGATGATTTGGCGGTTGCAATTGCTGGAGCTCATGTTGATACAATGACACAAAGTTTGGAAAAAGCATTCAGAGCAATCTGTTCCTGGAACGGACTGAGTGTCAATCCATCTAAAACGGAGCTTGTATTATTCTCAAGGAAGTACAAAGTTCCAACCTTCAGACCACATTAAATGGGGTAACGCTAAATCTATCTGATAGCGCGAAATATTTAGGCATAATATTAGATAGTAAACTATCTTGGAACCTGAATGTTAAAGCTAGAGCGTCTTATGCTATGGGGGCAATATATGTATGTAAGAAAGCCATTAGTACAACAAGGAATGTGAATTGGCTGCTTTAAGCAGTAACCAAACCAATATTATTTTACGGTGAAACTGTCTGGTGGAAAGCACTAGATATTATTACAAACGTCTCCACTATAGAAAGGGTGTTGCGCACTATGGGCATCCTTAAAACATGTTAATGAGTAGGTACTATTTGAGTGTGTTTATGTGAAAGCCAAATATACATGTAAGCAAAATAAATAAGAATATTCAAATTAATATCTATAGATTGTGTAAATAAAATCCTTGGGCAAATATAATTATAACAAAATCAAATATCACAGAAACACGAATTATACGAATGTTTACGAATTATATATGGCCAAATAATTATTACATATTCCTTAAGTATTTCAAACACACAACCTCATTTCTCCACACGCACTTTGCCACATGTTTGTACATATGTATACATTGTACTACTAAATAAACAGAACCTGTAAGATTATTTTTATATATTGAAATAATTTACGGATTCATATTATTTAGATTTTAAGTAAGAAAAACTAAAAATTGTAAACGTTATACAACTAATAAAACTAATTTTAGTTACAAGTTAATGACGATATTTTGCTTCTAATACAAACAATGTGAAACTGATTTTACGTTAAGCAACAAACAAAAAAAATTAAACGGCACCAAATCTCATCATTTATACTGTGATAATTGGTTTTTCGCACTCACCTCTCAATAGGTAAGGTTTCCATGATGTTTTTGGGTTAAAGTGGTGATTACTAAAAGTTCGTAATGGCCAGATTTATTTCCTGCAAAAAAATTATTTTGCGCATAGAAAAGATGTTTTTGTATACAATGATAAACATACATGAGAAAAGTATAGTTTCTTTGTGATGTAGAAATATGTACATCAATGTGGAAAATTGCTTCTGCATAACTTTACTAATCCTAAAGTAATTTTGTAAAATATTTTCGTATTGTTTTAGTATTTTAGAAGAAATTTAATTTTTATTTTAATAATTATTTTCTTGGCCTTAATAATTATTTTCATAGGATGTCTGGACCACTATAAATAAAAGATATTTAACAAATCCTTGCTGATATAGAAATCAGAAATGTTTGCTATGATGAGTTAGAAGAGAATGAGAGTGATGATGAGGACCAATTGATTGATAGAGATATAATGAAAGATATTACAAGAGAAAACGACACTGTAGGTGACCACTTCTGAAGACGAATTTGGTGGATATAGGGACCCACACCTGGTTAAACATAACACTGGCTCATCTGTCAGAGATAAAGGTCTGTAAATCACTAAAGGTGACTATATTTGAAAAGCGTAGTCTTTTATATTGAAAATTTAAAACTTGTGTGATGCTGACTGTAAAAAAACGCCATACAGATGTTCTCCATTATTCATTGTTCGGGAACTGTGCAACAAAATATATTACCTTGTTTTAGACTCCCGGACAAGAAGGCAGTGGAAAGACAACAAGGTTATTACCTTGTCTTCATATATTGGCTCTCAATATTTCTAAATACAATAAGCGGCTTCAGAAACATATTTATATTATAGAGTATAACATGCACATGGGAGGAGTGGACTTGATTGATAGGTACTTAGGTCGCTATTGTGTAAGACTCAAAAGTCGCAAATAGTACCTCAGGCTATTCTATTATCTATTGAACCTTTCCTTAATAACTTCGTGGGTTCTTATGAAAAACAACAATCCTAAAAATAATTTTCATGAATTTTCATATTTTTAATTTAATGAAGGCTAATATAATGCTTAAAATATTTCAGTACTGTACTAGGTAAATTTCTTAATCTCAAAGAGTGAGTTCGTATAATGATTTAAAAATACATCAACAATTTTTTGTTTTCCCTTTAATATATGCATATGCGCTCCAATTTAAAATATATTCTTTACCCGTTCTATAAGCCCTAAGAATTCTTATTTTAAAAGGCACTAAGATTTATCTTACTAGATAGTCGTGTCGTGTCTCTACAACAAATACAATAATAACATTGCATTTTATTGTTGCTTTGTAGTTCGAAATGTCAGATATAGTTTTTGAGCCAGTGATTTTTTTTAATTTTCCGTTTTGGTTTGAGTATACCATACAAATTATGGAGTAGGACCATGGTGGTGGGATCAGAAGTGATGTTAAAAAACTTCATATTTTCCTTATTTTTAAAGAAAATTTCTTACATTAGACACAAGTTGCTATTTTTCATTAAAACTTAAAAAAATATGAAGTTTTTATAAATTTTTTAATGGTATGAAATTAAAGCGATTTTTTCTATTTTTATAACTATGTATAAGAAATAGAATATGTTAAAAATTATATTTGGATCCAACCTGGAATCATAAATTTGAAAACTAATTTTTTAGTTAATTTGACATGGAATGACTCTATTATGCCAGAGCTAGAAAATTTAGTTGTGGGAGAGAGGATATCAGGACTAATATTTGTAGAAATTAGATTCCAATTTTGTAACATTGAAAGTGGCAAGACTAAACTCTGCTATTTATACCACATAAAAACTGTTCAAAACTAGGAATCTTGTGATGAAATCTTTTGATCTAGATACTCGTATATAATGATATATAATCTGCTTAGAAAGGTTGTCAATGGACGTGCTAACTTCGAAGTGAATATCTTTAGACTAGTACTGGAATTCTATCAGGCCAAAAGGTTGTCCCTTAAAAAATATCCTTAAATAAATCTGAGCTGAGAAATTGTCATTATCATTATATTAAAAAAAAATGAAGAGGCCCGGTAAGAACTTCAGCACGAAGACGGTCCTCGAGTAAAACGTTTTTTGTAGTAATGTAATATATAGTAGGCCCTTCCGAAGCATTTTAATCGTTCACAAATATAATCCTGGACAACAGGATGGACAGATTTGCCCATATTATTGAATATTTCCTTAATTTTACCAGAAGCTCTATGTGTTTGCTTTATCGAAA
Source organism: Phasia obesa (assembly GCA_949628195.1). Taxonomy (NCBI): domain Eukaryota; kingdom Metazoa; phylum Arthropoda; class Insecta; order Diptera; family Tachinidae; genus Phasia; species Phasia obesa. The sequence continues at coordinate 13,783 of CATIVE010000522.1, forward strand.
AATCTATCAAATTGTTAATTATTTTAATCAATCTCGCATTACTTTATTGCAAATGATTAACCTAAGTATAAGCAATTTCCAAACGTCATGTATCACTAGATGGGGATTTTGAAAAAAGTTCTGAACGATGTATCAATTTGAACAAATATAAAGGGTGGTAAAATTTGTAAGGGCCGATGTTGATTTTGAATAAAATACAAATTATTGCCATTTCTTTTTAATTTGATAATATTGGTATGGTTCAATTATGTATGGAACTAAATATCGGCCAAATGGCCGCCGCGACATCGGTGGCACACCTCCATCCTATGCTCCAAATTTTCGATGAGGCTGAGGCATAATTAAAGTTCTACGCCGTTAGTGTACCAAATGATATCATCCTTTAAGTCTTGAATTATTGCTGGCTTATCGACGTATACCTTTTTTTCAAATAACCCCAAAGAAAAAATTTCAACCGTGTTAAATCACATGATCTTGACATCACCATCACGTGAGATAGCACGGCCATTGAATTTGTCGCGCAACAGAGCCATTGTTTCGTTAGCTGTGTGGCAAGTGGCACCGTCCTGTTGCAACCACATATCGTCCACATCCATATCTTTCAATCCGGGCCATAAAGAGTTCGTTATCATCTCACTATAGCGATGCCCGATGATGCCGCCAGTTCATAAACAACACCAAACAGTCACTCTTTGTGGGTGCATTGGTTTTTCGACAATTACTTTTGGATTATTATTCGCCCAAATGCGGACGAATCCACTGAGGTGAAAATGTACATCATCACTGAAGATGATTTTCTTGGAAAATTTATCATCCAACTTTGCCATTTCTTGCCACCTGTCTGACCATTGCTCGATTGTATAACTTTTTAGGGATCAAATTGAGTTAGTCTGAAATTGAGAAATGTCAAATTAAATGTCAAATAAAAACGTTATAATTATTATTTGCAAATTTAGATACAATTTTGTAGGTATTGACAAGACCTTTAAGACCATGTATAATTTAAAATAAATTAGTCAATTGCGAATTAGACTCACACACGTAGGGTTCCGTACTATTTTTAGTACAACTTTAAAAATTTAAGTTGTTAATTTTTTCATGTCTTATGAGTCACCCTTTAATTTTAAAATTAAAGTCATAATTGCATCACTGTTGGAACACTCTTTAAATTTTAACAATTTTTGTTATAGCGGCCAAGGTAATACATTATCTATAAAAACATACATGCGCCTACCTATTGCGGTTAAAAAAATAAGGTAATATACATGAAAAACATGTCACTAATGCAACACCATTTAGATATTAGTAACTGTTACAGCGGCCGAAGTACAACATCTACTGTAAACATTTAAAGAGTCTACCTATTACGGTTCAAAAAATAAGGCTATTTACGTACAAATCTCTGTCTCTGTCGGAATATCCTTTAATTTTGTTATTTGCTATGGCGGCCATGGCTATTCTCTTTCTATGAATATATCAAGAGTCTACCTATTACTATTAAAAAGTAAGTAACTATACGTGAAAAACATGCCAATGTCAGAACACCCTTTAATTTGTAGTAATTGTCATATCGGCCATGGCAACACATCTTCATACAAATTGGAAGAGTCTACATATTACGGTTCAAAAAATATGTCGTTATACATGCAAAAGACGTCACTGTCGGTAAACCCTTTAATTTTTTATTGTTTTTTTAGGGGTCATAGTAATACACCATTTGTGAAAATTTCAAGAGTCTATCTATTATGGTTAAAAAATTTGTCAATGTTTATGCAAATCACGCAACTGACACACCCTTTAATTTTTACTATTTGTTATAGAGGCCATAGTACTATACCTCCTGTAAAAACTTCAAGAGTCTACCTATTATCGTTCAAAACTTAGGCCATATACATACATGCAAATCACGTCACTATCGGAACACCCTTTAATTTTTAGGTTTAATATTGTATACTTGCTTATAACGCGAACATAGATTAAATTACTGTCTGAAAATTTTAAGTGGTTACCTCCTATAGCTCAAGAAATAAAGACATAAATGCCAATAACACGTCACTTTAGGAACACCCTATAAGTTTTAGTATTTGTCGCTATAGTGGCTACAGTTACACAGCTTCTGTGCAAATTTCAAGAGTCTACCTATTATGGTTCAAAACTTAGGCCTTATACACGCAAATCACACCACTATCGGAACACCCTTTAATTTTTAAGTTTATTTTTTAGACCTTTAATTACTGCTTGCATATTTTTAGTGTATTCTTACTACAGTTGAAGAAAAAAGCACATATTCGTAAATAACACCTCTCTATCGGAACACCCCATAATATTTAGTATTTGCTACTACAGCGGCCACAGCTATATACCTTCTGTGAAAATTTCAAGCATCTACCTATTATTGTTCAAAACTTAGCCCTTTACATGCAAATCACACCACTATCGGAACATACTTTTATTTTTATTTTTTTATAGTTGTTTATATAGTGAACTAAGTTTTAATTACTGTTTGTAAATTTCAAGTGTATCATACCTACTGTTCCCAAAATAGGCACATATTCGTGAATAACACTTCTCTATCGGAACACCCTATACATCATCTGTGAAAATTTCAAGAGTCTACCTATTACGGTTTCAGAAATAAAAGACGGACATACATTGTAGCGAAAACAATAGGGTTACGTTTTTACACTTTGAAGGAACCCCAAAAATCACAATAAGACTGAAGAAACGACAAGCTGTATAAGAATTATCGGTGCGAGGTTCCCAACTTTGAGACCACATACCGCCACTCCTGCAGGTTGTATGGTACCCATCTTTAAAACTTAACTTCAGATATTCCTCTGTTATGCTCATGTTAAATTGTGGATCAAGAGGCACAGCCGTTTATAAATGACTAGGTTATTTCCAAAATATTTTGATTCTGCCCCACTGTGCATTGTTGCTACCATCTTTTAAATATTTAGTTTTAAATTTATAATTTTTGGTCTTTAATGCGAGCATTATATTTACATTTGGATCCTTTATCTTTAACAAACATATGACTTATTTAAACATTATACTTACATATCTATCAACAATAAGCTTTAACTCCAATTTTTGTATGTCTCTCTAACATGATGCTCATCTCTTACCAAACCGAATGTTTACATGGAAATTTTATACGTAACTTCACTACAAACAAAACATTCATTCATATGCAAAAGTACACTCAAAAAAATTGAACATTAACTGTTTGTAGTTTATTTAAGTTGTCAGTTAAGTTAAAAATAGATGAAAATACATATGTATGGTTGTTATAAGAAGATGTGTTTTATTTAGCTATGGCTGTTGTTAAAAAACAAGTGACAATAACAGTTAATTTTTATCTTGATTCAGTAAAAATTTAAAATGCGTAATTATTAAAAAAGTTAATCAGTAGAAAAATAATGGTTCTCTTCCAGATGCATAACAAAACAGTTCGGACTATTGAGAGTAAAATGAAAATTACTCTCTGAATGTCACAAAGTTGACCAAAATTACTGGAACGCCAAAAAAACAACAATTGAAGGTGTTAAAATACTAAGGTCTATTATTATAACTTGCCTTTAGCTAAAGTTAGGATTTTGTTGGAGCGATAAATAGTTTTTCGTTAATTAAAGTAAGCTAAAAACCACTTTTAACTATCACGTACCATAAGAACAAGTTATAGCAATGATCATTATCCTTATTATTATAACGAAAAACTACTTATCGCTCCAGCAAAATCCTAACTTTAACTAAAGTCAAGTTATAATAATGGGCCTAATGCTGCTTAATTTCTCAAATTAATTTTATTTTACTGATTTTACTGTTATGGACTTTTATTATTTATGTACTTTGATAATTCTTTTATATAAAAGTAAGAGGTAATTACAGTCAAGGCATTTTTGCTGAATTACAGCGTTTGAACTTTTTTGCAACGCCTTAATCAGTTGCCAGCGGTAGTCGGCCGATGTATTTGTCCATCCTTTATAGTGACAAAATGTAAGGTCGCTTTTTGTAATTACGTGACTCTTTATTTATTCTTCCAAATAACTCCAGGCACACTCTATCGGACGAAGACCCCTGACTTTAGTAGAGTTTCAAGCACGTGCTGACAATTGTAGAGTAACCTGATCCTAACATTGTAAATCTTGTGTTCATGAAGTGAGATAAGTATTATGGAAGAATAATTGTTAGCAAATTAGCAATACAAAAAAGGAAATTGAAGACATTAGGGTCAATTACTTTAAAATATCCTTGTTTACAAATTGTGATTTGTACTTTTTGATGTTGATCTGCTGTCTTCTTTTCTATAGATTTTGGTACCACTGATGCTGATTTGGTACAATTTTATCATTGGAGCGGAACATTTTAAATATTTCCAGATCCCAACACTGATACCATATCGATTATACATCCCCTGTTTTTGTTCCTTATTTGAAGTTTGTTTAAAAACCATGGTAAAAATATCTCTTTTTATTTTGTGTCAATTAACATTTGAAAAAAAGAAGGATTATGACATTTCCCTTAAAATTGTGCTACGATATCGGTTATTGTACATCCCCGATTTTTGTTCTTTATTTGAAATTTGTTTAAAAACAATTTGTTGTGAAAAATTAAATCTTTGAAATTTCATTATTTTAGTAGGGACTTAGTATATTTTCCTTAAATATGTTTTCTTTTATTTCTGGAATTTAATTTAAGGAATTGTTCCTTATGAAGCATAATTCGTTGCAGCGGTGTTCGCTGTAACCAAAAAGCTCAATAAGACTATTAAAAATTCTTGCAAAAAAAAAACCCCGACTACAAAATAAATATATGTGCATCAATTCTAAACTAAAAATTTAAAAGGAAGTAATCTGCAAGAAATAGTACTCAAATAAAATACTTCTATACTTGTTGCTCTAACGGACATAGTAATATACGTTCTGTACATTCAAATGTCTATCCATAACGGTTAAGCAGATAAAGCCATATACGACAAATTACGGCAGATATGAGGACACCCTTTTTTTTTACACTTATTATTACTGACACAGTAATAAAAAGTAACGGTTCCCATATAGTAACGGTGGCCATATAGCTTAAACAATATCACCTGGGAGACACCCTTTAATGTACAATTTTAAATTAAACACTTATTTTAAAGGACAGATTCTTTCTAAATTTCAAATGTCTGTCTAAAACGGTTCAAAAGTTTGGCCATATGAATCAATTTACATCAACTATTGAGACACCCTTTATAATTTTAAATATTTATAAATGTTATTATACGGGACATAGTAGTGGAGATTCTGTCTAATTTTCAAGTGTTTGTCTATAACGGTTCAAAAGATAGGGCTAGATAGCTGAAATTATATCAATTATGGGGACACCCTTTAGTTTCCAAATTTAAATTATATACTTGATCTTATAAAGGATTAATTTTTAAGTTTATTTTTTTTATTAATTTCTGTTATTGGCAGCTATAGAGATATGCAGTTTTTAAAATTTTACGGTTCATAATACACGTAAAAAACATGTATGTTGTATGGGGACACCCTTTAATTTTCAAAATTCTGAGTTTCTTTTTAAAAGGGAACAATCTGTAAGCATTTCCTTTCTAATAAAGGATTTTAAAATCGGTTCAGAAATGACTGAGCTCTGCAGGCGCAAACATAAAAAAAGCAACATTCAGACGAATTGATAACCTACTTCTTTTTTGAAGTCGATTAAAAAAGTAAATGCATTTGGTGTTTACAAGAATGTAGTTATTTTATAGGTGTTGATAAACAAAATATTAATTGGTTAACAATAAATAAGAATAAGAATTATTAGTTTAAAGAAAAAGAAATAACAAAAAAAAGAAGAACAAATAAAAAATAATAAAAAGGTATATTTTTGCGATATAAGGACCACGTTCAATGATGGAGTGTACACTATGAGTTTCCATTTGTGTGTGGCCAATTTCCAAGATTTTTTGTTCAATCATTGTGTTATGTATGGGAAAAAAAAGAAGAAGAATGGTGGTGAACAATTTTTGAAACAAATTTTTGCTTCTTTCATGGAAGATGAAAAATAAATAAGCTAAACAAAAATTACTTCATGGACAAATAGATATGAACAGTTTGAAAAGCAAACATGCATGAATATGAAAAATGTGTGTATGAAACTTACTTGTGTACAGTGAATAAACAAACGCAATACAAAATTTCTTTCGTGGACAGTGAAGAAAACAAAAATGAAATCAACAGTTTCTTCATGAATATGAAATGAAAGAAGAGAGAAATACGAACTCTGGTTGTGTTGAACTGCTGAATTTAGCAAGGCATTACTCATTATGGTGTTTCGATTTTAGGAGGTACAGCAGTCATTATAAAAATTTTTTTTTTTCGGCTTCACGTTTGCATAAAAGACCAGATGCTCGAAAATTGTTCAGCACCTAATCCACCTTTCACTTCATTCTTATGAAGCAATAAGCTTTATTGTTTTAAAGGTTAAAAAAACCAAGTTGTGGACTTGCAGCTTTGTGCGGTTGTACATGCTGCTTACCTGGGATTTTGGAAGCATCAATACGGCTGAATGTCCACTGCGAAAACGTGTGTTTCTTTATCACGGTCTTTAATTTTGTTATTTCTAGCTTCTTCCTATGTCCGACTGAAAATCGTACACATATTTCGCATAGGTTTTTTTTAGGAAAAAAAAAGCCAGATTTTTGGAATAGAAAGTTTGATAAAAGACCGCTGTAGAAAGAGGACGAATATTTCTTCTAGTGCACCAGTCGCTAACATAAAAATCGTAGAGCTTCTTTTTCCAACTCCAATCCGCTAGTAAATACTTTTTTTTTGAGTTTTGACGCGGCATTAAAAGGATTCCATATAAGGCAGGGAATAAAAAAAGGAATTGAAGCATTGCATTTCTGCTGTTGAATTCTTTTCTTTTTGAGCGGTTTTCTTTAAACATGATTTTGAAACCAAAGGCTTGTTTACCCACCTAAAAACAGATTGCCTGTCAATATTCAAAGTATTTAAGAAAATGTTTGTGTTTTCTACTGTAAAATAGTACTGGTACGTTGGATATCTTTTGGATTCTCCAGACACTTTTCGACATTATTGAAAAAAAAATTGTTCCTTTCAACTGGACTTTTCATATTTTCTTACTTTTTATTTTTTTTTTTTTTGGACTGAGGATATTTACCTACCACTGCATTCCAGCAACAAAAAACAAAATAATTGTATTTTTTTTGCTTGTAAATGATGTATGTTGAATTATATTAGCAAGCTACATGAAAATCTAAATTTAGAACGAAAAGTAGCCTTAGCACTTTTTCCGACTAAGGTAACGATATAATAATTTTGAAAAAGGTAAGAAATTAAATAAAATAATTTATATTATTTTATTATATTTTGCAAGAATGTCCCTTTCAGTCCTGGATGCATCGATTATGCGGGTGGGTTTCGATCTCTCTATATTCGCTTCTATTTTATCATTTCTTGAATTACATAGCGAAATTCTTGCGCCACATTTAGTTATGTATGTCATTTAGTTATGTATGTCTTGCGCTACAGAAGTGAGTTGTGGTTTTACATTCAAAAGTACTAATTGTTACAAAATAGTGTAGCATATTTTAATTATAATATATTTACACCTAATTCTGTTTTTACACGGTAGATTGGTTCCAGAAAAATAGGTGATTGGTTTCTTATCTCTAAAACCTAAAAAAATTAGTGAAATACGAGAATTTTTTTAAGAACAAGAAATCATGTTTATTTTTACACATATATGTATATAATGTGTATTTGCATTTTTAGTGTATGATGACTTAAAAGATAGTTTAGTTCCAGAAATCAACAATTGCCAAATTGAATTTTAATTTTTTTATAGTTTTTACTGTAGCTTCGTTTAAACCGAACATTTTGCCAAGAAATATTGAGCCTTCTTCATTTCGAAGGCGATCTAAAATTTCAATTTTGTTTTCTAAAGAAATGGACGTTGTAGTTTCTTAGTTGTAGTTTTCGACGTCTTCTTTTAGAGATGCATTGATAGTTCACAAAATATTAACACATTTCAATTTCTCTAACAAGTAAAAATGCTTGTATTCACAAAAAGGGAATTCCTCTAAATTTTTGATATGAAAATATTTCACAAAACTTTACAAACAAAATCTAAGCTCAAAAGATTTTGAATCGTGCTAAATGGAATAAAATCGTGTAAAAAATAATTTTTTTATTTTCAAACCGTGTAAAAACAGAATTGGGTGTATATAGTTAAGATATTTTATAAAATATTAATTTCTATATTTTATAGTTAAAAAAAATTAAAAATTAAAATGTTGAAGTTACTTGATTGCAATAAAAATACGTTTTAGCTAAAAATTTGACAGATTGCATCAATGTGCATTACCTGAAAATCGTTGAAGGATAAAAAAATGCTAAAACCTAACCACTGCTTATAAATTCATAAGATATAGAAAACATACATAACTATGTATATTAAAAATTATGAAAAAAATCCCAGTTGTTTAGCGTCAGGTCTGAAAGTGATACATTCATTATTTTTTATTTTAAAGCATAACAATTAGGCGTATGTTCTAAAACTGCGAATGCACAAAATATTTTTGCAACAACAAAAATATTAAATATTTTTAATTTACACACTTAATCTGCTGACATTTAGAAAGGAGCAAAAAAAAAACAAAAAATGTCCAATTTTTTTATATTTTTCATATAAATTACTTAACTTACTTAAATTACAAAAATGATAAAAGAACACTCAAACGTCTTTTCCAGCAGTTTGTAACATAATTAGCAACAAAGAACTCGCAAAAATAATCAAGTGATTTGGAATCACAGATACTCTCCTGATCGATTTAAAATCAAATGATTTTAAAAGTTTGTGTGTGTTCAAAACCCTTTAAGGGATTTCAAATCACTTTTATAAAAGGTGATTTTCAGAACAGGTCTGATAATCACTTTTTAAATGTAAGTAATTTGATCAAGATTTTAATCGTTAATGATCAGCATATATAATTTATTATAAATTACTAACTCATTTAATTTTTTATTAAAGAATTACATATATGAAATAAATTTAGTTTACGGCCACATTATAAAAATAATTGTGTAAAATTTATTTTAATTAGTTTCGTTACGGACCCCAGAATTTTCTATGTAAAGTTTTGTTAATCTCAACTATTTAATGGAATGATAAAATATGAGTATCATTGGAATGGTAATTAAAGGTACCAGGGATCGCAAATAATGATTATCCATCACATTTTAAAAGAAAAAATCATTATGTTAGGGGTATGCTACATGTACAAGGAGTACACCATTGCAATCGTCTTTAAGGGAACTGTCCGTTCCGCCAATGATTTTATTTTTTAAGTTTTATTGAAAGAAATCAAAAATAAAAATTATTTTTCGAGTTCTATTTATTCCTCAGACATCAATGATTACTTGTTGAATTTTATTTTTCGCTTGGAAAATACAAATTATTCTCCGAGTTTTATTCTCTGCTCAGAGAATAAAAATTATTGTCTCAGTTTTATTCTTTGCTCGCCATATAATGATTGATGTTTAAGTTTTATTTTCTGATTGAAGAATAAAAATTACTTTCTGAGTTTTATATTTCACTTAGAAAATAAGGATTATTTTCCAAGTTTTAGAAAATAAAAATTATTTCTTGAGTTTTATTTTTTACTTAAAAATAAAAATTATTTCTCTTGTTAATTTCGACATATTTAAGTATATAAATAGTACTTTTTGAAACTTTTTAATTAAAAAACATAGAAATTAGTTTAGTTGGAATTCTTTTGATATAGTAAAAGTATCAAACTAGTGTTTGGTACTTTTTCTTCATTTCAATATTTGGGGGATAAAACGTGTACTTTGGTACTTTTATGGAACTTTTTTACTGAAACACATAGAAATAATATTAGTATCGTTATTTGAGATAGGGTTTCAGTAAAAAAGTTCCAAAAAGTACTATATATATACTTACATATGTCCAAATTAACAAAAGAAAGAAATAATTTTTATTTTTAAGTAAAAAATAAAACTCAAGAAATAATTTTTATTTTCTAAGCGAAATATAAAACTTGGAAAATAATCCTTATTTTCTAAGTGAAATATAAAACTCAGAAAGTAATTTTTATTCTTCAACCAGAATATAAAACTCAGAGAGTATTTTTTATTCTTCAATCAGAAAATAAAACTTAAACATCAATCATTAAATGGCGAGCAAAGAATAAAACTCAGACAATAATTTTTATTCTCTGAGCAGAAAATAAAACTTGGAGATTAATTTTTATCCCCAAAGCAGAAAATAAAACTTAATACATAATCGTTATGTTCTAAGCATTAAATAAAGCTCAGAGAATAATTTTTATTCTTTGAGTAGAAAATAAAAATCAAGAAATAATCATTAAAATCCAATTTTTAAAATAAAACTCATAATCATTACAATCTCTGAAAAGTACTATCTAACTACATTAAAAATAAGGAAAAATATTATAAAATATCAAGCAAGCACAAAAAAAGGTTTTTTAAGAATTTTCTTGTCTATGTCCCGGCAAAAAGAATGAAAATTAAAAAAAAAATTTTCTTGTTCACCTAAAATGTTTCCCAAAGGTGAAAAGTAACCCAATTGTTTTCGCTACAATTTCTGTCAGCGGCTTCTATTTTTGGAACCGTAATAGGTTAACTCTTGAAATTTTGAAAGAAAGTGTATAACTGTGCCGCTATAGCAACAACTAATAAAACCTTTAGGGTGTTTCGAAAGAGACGCGTTTTTCACATATACGTGTTTATTTCTTAATCAGTAGGAGGAACAAAATTAAAATTTATATAAATAAATAGTGAGGAGATTTGCATGTATACGGTCTAAATTTTGAACCATAATAGGTAGAGTCTTGGAATTTTTGCAGGAGGTTAATTACTGTGTTAGGACAGGGACATGTTTTTCACTTATATTGTCTTTTTTACCGCAATAGGTAGGCTCCTATTATTTTCATATAAAGATATAACAATAATTACTAAAATACAAAGAGTATTTCGATAGTGATGCAGTTTTCGCGAATATGACTGTTATTTTTTAAACGCGAGTATATACAGAATGTGTAAATTTATGGCAAAAATATAAAAAATAAAAATAAAGGGTTTTGCGAGAGTGGCAAATATTTTCGAATAGTTGTAGCCTAATTTTTGGAACGGATAGATACTTTACACCTACGCAAACTATGTACAAATTTGTCCCCTAGAACATATAAAAAAATTAAAAATTAAAGGGTGATTCAATAACGACTCCATTTTACATATATAACCTTATATTGACGCTTAAAATTTATGCATATTATATTTAACAATATCTACTGTAACAACAAGAAACTATGCTCTAGTAGAAAGAATAGTTAAAAGTTAGAGGGTACCTCATAAGACGTGAAAATTATAGACTTGAATTTTTAAAGTTGAACTGAACATAGTTCGAAATCATACGTGTGTGAGTCTGAATCGCACTTGTCTGATTTATTTTTATTAAATTTATTTTACTTGGATAATACTTTTAATTACACTACTTCACAAAATTTCAACAAAGTCGTGACCAAATGAATCTGACACTTGATCTGTATGTAAAATTGCTCACTGAATCCGAATATGAAATCAAAATGGTCAAAAGTAGAACAGTTTTCGAGATATTGCGTAATAACCGTTTTTTGCGTTTTCTAAAAAGGTTATGTCACTATAGTGAACGTACCTTCAAAACAGCTTGGCGGATTTTGAAAGTCTTTTTTGCCGTTGAAAGACAATAAAATTATCAAAACAATCACGGAACGCTTGCAAAAATTGATTAAGAATTTAGAGTTTTACAGTTGACCAAAGCTTGAACTTCACGAAAATTTTAATGATTTTTTGAAATTTTGCTGTTTTCAACTTCTTTTTTTTAAACCAAACAATAACTTTTTCTTTAGTTTCATCACTTACGAGATTAATTTATTTCAATACAAATATTACGGGTCCAATAAGAATCAGATCGGTGCAAAAATCACAGAGTTATAGAAGATTAATTGAATTATCCCATTTTTAGATTTTTATAAAATTAAAAAAAATGCATGTAGGTATAAATTGCATTATTAATAATAAATATTAAAAATGACTTAGAACTGTTGAATTGCTTTGCCTATTGTAATTATTTTCTGCCTCTCGCACAAGGAACCAACAATAGTCGCCCAGCATCACCTCATCATACACCCCTTGGTACCGACGTTCCATTTCTTGTATTTGTTGGTGAAAACGCTCACCATGTTCGTCACTTTCATCGCCGAGGTTATTTGGGAAGAAATTTAAGTGCGAATGCAGAAGGTGTATTTTTAAAGACATATTAACTCCTTTTTAAATAAGATATAAAAATGAGTGTTAAGTAAAATTCTTCAATGAAAAAACGATTTAAAAACCGTACCAATTTTCTCATAGTTTTTTAGCAAATCACGAATTATGTCTTCATAGTTTGGATCCCTGAAATTGCCCAAAAAGCCTGATACAGCCAAACCAAATGATCTCCATGCCTTTAACTCATCTTCAGACAAAATCGAATCAAATTTTGAATCCTTGAGTAGCTTTGTAATTTGTGGTCCCACAAAAATCCCTTCTTTAATTTTGGCATCTGACAAGTTGGGAAAAACGGTTTTCAGGTATTTAAATGCGACACTGTTTCCTCTTTTTACCAAAGATTTTACAAAATTTTTGATTAAGCCAAGTTTTATATGTAACGGTGGCAAAATAATGTTTTCCTTTTTCACGAGAGCTTTATATTTGACATTGTCTTGACCAAGCGTAAAATTTGTTCTATCCGGCCAATCTTTTCGGGAATAGTGTTCCTGATGCGCTCGGCTATCCCATTTGCACAAAAAACAACAATATTTTGTGTACCCTTGTTGCAAACCAGTCACCATGGCAACAACTTTTAAATCGGCACAGATTTTCCAGTTATGGACTTCATAATTTACAAGATCGAGCATTTGAGATATGGACTCATAAGATTCTTTTACCTTTACAGCATGTGCCACTGGAACTGAAGGCTTTTTATTACCTTTGTGTAACAGAACAGCTTTTAAGCTTAACTTGCTGCTGTCAATAAATAACCGCCAATCGTCTGGATTGTGTGTCTCCCCGAATTGACTGAACAAGCCATTAATATCATGGCAATAGCAAATACCATCTTTTTTCGAAAAGTAACTAGAAAAACTTTCATGTCGGCTCCTGTAATGCGAAATTCTCACGTCAGGTGTCACAAAGCCACGTTCTTTCATTCTTGATGCTAACAACTCTGCCTTTTTCTTCGGTAACTCCAAATCTCTAACCCAGTCATTGAGTTCAGCTTGTGTGAGGGGCATTACTGTTTCTTTATTTTCATTTAAATCACTGTCGTCACTTGAATCATATGAATCGGAGTCATGCTTCCGCTTTGGACAAAGGGGATATTGAGCTTCAGGCATATGAGGAATTGGTTTTATAAAGGAGTTAACATCTGCATATTCAACAGACTTATGACGTCCATTTTGCTTTACATTGGCTAAGCAAAAATAACAGTCGATTTCGTGGTTTTTGGGTTCATGCCAAATGGCGGGAACATCAAATGGCAAATACCGACTACAGTATAGTAAATTAGCTTAAGATTCTGAAGACATATTTTCTAAGAACAAAATTAAAAAACGCATACTCACTCTGCACCCGACATCCACATAGTTAAACGAGTTTTGCATGAATTACACAAAGTATTCGGGGTCCAAGATTTCAATATGTTTTCCGTATTGACTTTGAAATACATCCGAAATGCCTTTTGCAATTGGTTTGAAAAATTTGACGGCTGTGCAAAACTGTACACTCCACAAGCATAGCAAAACTTGTTTGGATTGTTCTTGCAAATAAATGCCCGTTTTGCCTTACGCATTTCGTTCTTGTTATCAAATTTCACGCTTTCTTAATTTTTTTTTTGCAAAATTACGATTTTTTAATATTTAAAATGTTTGTTTTTCCTTTGGGCACTTGATTTAAAAATAGCGAAAAGTGGCTAAATTCACTTAATCTTCTGTAGCTTTGTCACTTCTGCACCAATCTGGATCATGTTGGACGCAAAATATTTCCACTTAAATATACTAATACGCTATGTAAAAATACATACAAATTTTTAATTGTTTGGTTTAAAAAAAAAATGATTGAAAAGGGCGAAATTGCTAAAAATTAACAAATTTTTCATGAATCTGAAGTTTTTTCCACCATTACTCTGTCATTTCATGACCGATCTTAACAAACAACCGATGGTTATTTTAGTAATTTTATTGTCTTTCATCGGAAAGAAAGAAATGTCCGAACCGACGGACATTTTTGAAAATATTTTATTTTAAGTGCCTTCATCTTTTTTAAAAACACAAAAAACGGTTATTTTGCAATATCTCGAAAACTGTTCTACTTTTGACCATTCTGACTTCATATTTGGATTCAGCGGACAATTTTACATATAGATTAGGTGTCAAATGCGTTTGGTCAAAAAACTGTTCTCTAGTGTTACCTTTCCAATGACATGCATATTACCTCATTCCGCCCTAAAATAGTCGAGATACACCATACTTTACATACAAATTTAAAGGGGTCCGTAACTCCGAAACTAACAGTACCGCCCAATTTGTTCTCTTAGCATTTTTGTTTAAAATTAAATTTATATATATATGTTCTGTTCTGTTTTTGGCGTTGACAAGAGCGGACGCGATTTTTTTTAAGCTCGCATTAACAAAACACAAAACATACATTGTGTGAATAATTTAAAACAAAAACAAACAAGCAAACCTGTTCTAATACAACAACAAAGTTGTTTGTAAAATATTTTTATTTCCTTTTTCCTTTTCTTTATTTTTTACAACGGCATATTGAATTACTACTTTTAAAATAAAACAAAAACAATAAAGGCCAATGAGCCTCTTTAATTTAAGCAATAAAAATGTGGACAATATTGTATTAAATAAAAACAAAAAAACTGAAAATAATTTGTGTGTAAATGATACGCCAGTATTACGTGCCCAATCTTGTTCGTCGCTTTTACTAAGCGATGACAATAAAATAACTACAAACAAATCGCCTTCTGAACACAGCGTTGCCAAAGATAAATTGGATAGTGTAGAAAAACCCAAGACGCAAGTGGGAATGGACAGATACATAACTGTATTGAAAAGAGGTGGAAGCCCTAAATCTTCGCAGATTGCACCAATGGCTAAAGTAGAAAAAGACAAGGACTCTAACGGAATAAATTCCCATAATCGTTTTGCTATTTTAGATAACGAAGCAATTGAAACAAAAACGGCACCCAAGTCGTTTAAACCACCACCAATTTTTTTAAGAGAGAAAAATTCAAATGAATTAATAAATAAGTTAATATCAGCTATCGGGGAAAACTCATTCTATGTAATTCCTATCAAACGGGGTAACATTGATGAAACTAAAATTCAATTTATAGACGAAAGTAGTTATCGCAAAGCAGTAAAGGAGTTTGAAAGCTGCAAAAAGAACTTTTATACCTACCAGCTGAAGAGTAGCAAAGGCCTACAGGTAGTCATCAAAGGTGTAGACTCATATGTTAATCCAGTGGAAATAAAAGCTGGCCTCCAAAAAGCAGGATTTAAGGTGAAAAGCGTTGACAATATCAGAAATCGAGAGCGCGTCCCTCAACCTCTATTTCGCGTTGAACTGGAACCTGGGGATATTAGATTGAAGAAGAACGAAACGCATCCCATTTATAATCTAAAATATCTGTTACACCGCAGGATAAGTGTAGAGGAACCACATAAACGGTCAGGACCCGTTCAGTGTTTAAATTGCCAAGAATATGGCCATACAAGGGCGTACTGCAAGTTGCCTCCGGTTTGCGTTGTGTGTGGAGAGCTTCATTGTTCCGCCCAATGTGACAAACCAAAGGATGACTCGAAGGTTAAAAAACGTAGCAATTGCGGTGGAAATCACACCGGTAACTACAGAGGCTGTCCAGTTTTTTCTATGGTAAGGAAGTCAACTCAGAAATTAAATACTCCTGCTAGGCAGCCACAATACCAAGCAAATGCTCATTACCCTCAGTTAGCTCAACCCACAACCAAACATGTTTCATACGCGGATATGTTAAAGTCAAATCATGTTTCAGCATACAAAGCGACACCTACAACCAATTCTACCCCAAATATGCATCCAGAAGCTAAAGAACAAACACCATCTGGTAACTACAATCGTCTCGAAACAAGTATCGAGACATTAGTGCATTCGTTAAACAGTTTTATGAGCTCTATGAGCAGCATGATGCAAGAAATGGTTAGCATGCAATCTATGATGTTGCAGGTGGTACTTGAAGCATGAACTGTTTAAAAATATGTTTCTGGAACGCAAACGGCTTACGCCAACACAAAAATGAACTCGAGTACTTCCTTAAGAAGGAACAAATTGATATCATGATGGTTTTAGACTCATTTAACAACAAATAGCTTTTTTAAAATCAATGGCTATATATTATATGACACTAAAGACCCCCGTGGCAGAGCATGTGGTGGTTCAGCTATTCTAATAAAGGCTCGAATTAAACATCATTTACTGTGTGATTTTTGTCAGGACTATCTTCAAGCAACAAACATCTGTATTGAAGAATATCATCAAAACTTTGTTATTTCTTCGATTTATTCACCTCCTAGATTTCAAATATCAGACAGTCAATATAGCGACTTCTACAAATCACTAGGTCCCTGTTTCATAGCATCAGGCGACTACAAACATACGTTTTTGGGATCAAGACTTATTACTCCAAAAGGACGTGTTTTATTTGACACTATTTCAAAAATGCGTCTGAATGTGATATCAAGCGGACAACCCACCTATTGGCCTACTGATCGACAAAAAATACCTGATGTTATCGATTTTGGCGTGACTAAAGGTATTTCGAGAGAAATTATTAAGGTTGAAGCGTCACTCGAATTATGCTCAGATCATTCACCCACAATAGTCTATATATGGAACCAGCAAAATATTGTGTCACCAACAACTAGCACAAGCATTAATTGGTTGAAATATAGAAAGTATCTCAGTACTCACTGTTCGGAAAATATACCGCTGAGAAAACCAGAAGACGTGGAACAAAGTCTTATTAATTTTGATCAAATTCTCAAATCAGCTGCCAAACATGCAACAGTAACCCGACAATCAGCTAGATACAATCAAATTTACCTTGTAGATGTCGAGCGGCTCTTGGCTGAAAAAAGGAAAATTAGAAGAGAGTGGCAAGCACACAGATCTCCTCAACTCAAATCTAGACTTAAAGATTGCACGAAACGGCTAAGACAGCTGGTAGAATCTCGAAGAGTAGCATCTCTGAAAAATTACTTGGAAGACCTCGACGCAACTGCACAATCAGATTATTCAATATGGCGTGCATGTAGAAACCTTAAAAGGTCAGTCGTACGTAAGCCCCCCTTGCGAACTTCTTGTGGAGTCTGGGCAAGAAATGATACCGAAAAAGGTAATTTATTTGTTGATCATTTGAAAAAGGTTTTCACTCCAAATATGTGTACTGATATAGTTGAGTTGCCACCAGTAGAGACTAGTGCCGAAGTACACCTAAGATTTGAATTTAGCGATATTGAAAGGGCAATAGCAGATTCAAACACCAAAAAAGCCCCTGGCGTTGATAAAACAAGTAACAAGATGTTAGTTAAGTTGCCCCGTATAGGTCGCAGAATTATTCTGTTTGTTTTTAATGCCATCTTACGTCTTGAGTACTTTCCCACAGAGTGGAAGGTCTCTTTGATAACTATGATTCCTAAACCAGGAAAAGACCACACAAAAGTAGAATCATACAGACCTATAAGCCTTTTGTCAAACGTGTCAAAGTTATTTGAGAGAATATTAATAACTAAGCTGAATCCAATTCTTAGCGCGAAAGGATGCATTCCGAACCATCATTCGGCTTCAGAAAACAACATAGTACGATCCAACAAACACACAGATTAGTAAATGTAATTAAAACGACCTTTGAAGAAAAAAATACTGTTCTGCGCTCTTTATCGACGTTTCTCAAGCATTCGATAAGGTTTGGCACGAAGGCCTAATATTTAAGCTAAAGCTGAACTTGCCCGAAAACTTGTATAAGCTCTTAAAAGATTATTTAACGAATCGCAAGTTTTTACTAAAAGAAGGTGACTTTTTAAGCTCGCCACAGCTCATTGAAGCCGGAGTTCCCCAAGGTAGTATTTTGGGACCAATTTTATATTTACTGTACACATCAGATATGCCAATTAGCACCCTAGTGCATACATCAACTTTTGCAGATGACACAGCTTTTTTAAGTATTCATGAAAGTGCCCAAGAAGCATCAAAACTTTTACAAGACCACATACTCAATTTGGAAAAATGGCTAGAAAAATGGAGAATAAAAGTGAATGAGCAAAAATGTACTCACATAACTTTCAAACTGCGTAGGGACTCATGCCCTCCTGTTCGCATAAATAACCAAATGATACCACAGCTTTCAGACGTTAAATACCTGGGTATACATCTTGACCGTCGCCTTACTTGGAAAAGCCACATTGATTTCAAGTTAACACAAATGAAACTAAAAGCAGTACAACTAAATTGGCTTATTGGCAGAAACTCCACCCTGAGCTTAGATTGTAAACTTCTACTGTACAAGTCGATCCTCAAACCAATTTGGTGTTATGGGATTCAGTTATGGGGCACTGCCTCAGCTAGCAATGTAGAAAAAATTCAAAGGCGCCAAAATAAGCAGATTACATCTGCTCCCTGGTATATAAAAAATTCGAACATCCACAAAGACCTAAACAGGCCATCAGTTAAAGCAGAAATAGCGAAACATGCAGTCACATATCTAAAGAGGCTTGAATCTCATCCAAGCCCTTTAGCGCGTAACATGTTGAATGAACCTGGATACATTCGACTAAAACGAAGAGATACTGCTTTTCTTGACCGTACAGTAGAGGGATGACCCGCAAATGATTGCAAAATCCGTGAAACAAACATTATTTTTGTCTAGCACTGGCTGGACTTAAAAAGTATATTTTTTATTTTAGACTTAAGATATGAGTAATTACAATTTATACAATAAACAATTTATGAAAAAAAAAAATATATATATATATATATATATATGTAGGAATGAACACCAGACGGACCAAACGATCCTAAGAGGGTTAAGACTAATGACAGACTTACGCACAAGCAGAACAACGGGACAAACGCAGACGTACAGACAAGAGAGAGAATATTGATTTAAGCTATGTAAAGAATAATTTTAGTAGAGTTCATAAGTACCCAGCAAATGAGCAACAACTCATAAGTGTAAAATAAATAAATTATACAAAATTATGCATAAGAAATAAATTATGAATTAATTAATTAATAAAATTAAATCAAAAACACCTAACGTGTTGTTTTTTTTTTCTTTTAATGGGTAATCAAACCCTACAAATGGGGGCTCGTCCGGGATTGACTGTTGAAATTGAAGTCAAAAATTACGATTGCATTTAAATAAAACGGTGAACCTAAAATAATAGAAAAGTGAAAAGTTAATTAAATACAAAATATTGTGAAGAAAACAATTATTATAAAGTGGAAAAAACTGATGTAAAAAATTAAGTGGTTGATGAACATATGCAAAATCATAATTGCAAAATATTGCTACAGAAATTTAACGAGACTGTACATAAAATAAAACTGTGTAAATTCTTTTCCTGAAAAAGTAACTGTTTAAAATAAAACATAAAAAAAAAGACATTGAAAAGACGTCACCAACAAAAACACCGTTTTCTGCAAAACATTGGTTATTAAAAGAAGTGCATATAAGAAAAACACACGAAGTTATAAGTTGAAAAAACGCAGTAGCTGAGCAAAAATATATTTAAAACAAAACCAAATTCACTTGATCTACATAACAGATGAGAGACAGAGAAAAAAACTAAATATCAAAAATCTTGTGAGTGTGTAAACAACAACAAACGTTCGTTCAACAAAACCCACCTGATTTACATGCAAAAAAGTGATGAGAAGAGTACGAGAGAAGCAGTATTTATTTGCCGATAAATGAAGATGAATTGTTTGATGTCTGCAATTTACAAATTAAGAGTGTCAGCGAGCTGCAACCGATATAAGAGAGGAATTATTATTTAAGAAGAGTACATATGTAAGTGTGGAAATTATAGGAATTAAAGAGCGTATATAAACATTTTTATATACTTCAACAATAAAGTGAAAGGGTTTCATAATAGTTGATGTTACTCTTATTTTAATGAAAAATTAAAATAAAACTAAGATGTAAAAACTGAAATCAAAGAAGTATAATAAAACTAAGATGAAAAGATGTACAAATTTAAAGAAGAAAAGATGTAAAGAAGAA
This sequence comes from Phasia obesa, assembly GCA_949628195.1. NCBI lineage: Eukaryota > Metazoa > Arthropoda > Insecta > Diptera > Tachinidae > Phasia > Phasia obesa. The sequence goes on from CATIVE010000522.1 coordinate 34,189, forward strand.
AAGAAGTAAAGAAGAAAAGAAGTAAAGAAGTAAAGAAGTAACGAAGAAAGAAGTTAAGAAGTAAAGTAGTAAAGAAGAAAAGAAGTAAAGATTCAATCAATTGTAGTAAACAAAATTTTATTTTTTTTAAATTAAATTCAATATTTGTTTCGAAAAAAAGAGTTAAATAATTGCATATTCAAAACTAATTGAATCCTAGAGTCAATTATTTTAAAGAAGTTCGTGGAAAACGAGAAGTTTGTGAAAGTTAAATTTTGAGAGTACAAATAAGTTCAATGAAAGTAAAGAAGTAAAAAATTTTAAAGAGAGAGAGAACTACACAGTAAACAAAATATAAAATATTTAACTGTAAAATATCAATATACTATTTATTATATTATCTTATAATATTATATTTTCTTGTACATTATTACATTTTATTGATTTTGAATTAATAATATTATATTGCGTTTGTATAGAGCCTGACAGACAAGATGGACAGAGACGATATTTTGAGCTTAAATGTAGAGGGACTTAGGATTAAATTGGATGAGTTAGGACTTAGTAAGACTGGCAATAAGTGTGTTTTTGCAGGATAGACTTTTGACACATTTTGGGTTGGAAGTTACATTGGACAATAATTCTGACCGTGACGAGTGTTCTTTTGAGGATGCCAATGATGCTGCGATGTTACCCCATAGTGCATTCACTTTGAAGGACGTTCAAGATTCCGTTTCAGCTTTTACGGGAGATGGTTTGCCAGAGGTTACGCAGTGGGTAGAAGAATTTGAAGATTGCACGTGTGCAGTTAAATGGAACGATCTCCAGAAGTTTATATATGCCAAGCAATTGTTGAAAGGCGCTGCTAAAACTTTCGCTAGAAGCGAACCTGGCGTAAGAAGTTGGAATTCCCTGAAACAAGCTTTGAAGAGAGAGTTTGGCAGGAAATTGTCGTCATTACAGGTCCATAAGATGTTGAGAGGTCGGAAAAAGAAGTCAAGTGAGACATTGCGCGAGTATCTCTATAGTCTGAAAGAAATTGGAAGTCCTATCAAGTTAGACGATGAAAGTTGCGCGAGTATCTCTATAGTCTGAAAGAAATTGGAAGTCCTATCAAGTTAGACGATGAAAGTTTAATCGAATATTTTATAGATGGAATAGGTGATTTCGGATCTAATAAAGCTGTTCTATATGAAGCGAAAAACTTGGACGAATTAAAAGAGAAAATCACAATATACGAAAAGGTGCGTTCCACAGAGTCGTCACACTCGAAGGGAGCCCGTCCGAAAGTTTTTGTCAAGAGCGTGGTAGAACCTAAAGAGGAAAGGCGTTGTTTTAAATGCGGAATTAAAGGACATTTGTCTAACACTTGTACAAACGCTCAAGTAAAATGTTTTAGGTGCAATGAAGTTGGCCACAAATCGTTTGAGTGCAAATCAAGCTCGGCAATTAAGAATGAACCTAAAGACAGAAAATCAAATGCCACCATGCATACGTTGTCGTCCGATAGTAGTTCTGAGCCACGGGAGGAGATCAATGTACGACCCAACAGAATTTTTAAAGATGTAACTATACTCGGTGCAGAAGTATCGGCGATAATAGATACCGGTAGTGACATAAGCTGTGTAAGATATGACAGTCTGATGAGGATGCAGGGAGGTAACATCAGTGCTGAAAGGAAGAGAATGGTGGGAATAGGCGAACAAGAAATAGAAACAATAGGTGCGTTCGAGACTGAAATTGATTTAGATGGAATATCAGTGCCAGTAAAATTCCACGTTGCTCGAGAACGCGATATTCTATACTCCGCTGTGTTGGGAAAGGATATTTTAAAGTTTGTCAATATTTTGATCGGTGAAGAGGGGGCTAAGTTCACTCCCAAGTCATCAAACATGGGAGACGAGCCAGCAGCAGCAGTAGTAGTTTCTGATGTCACAAGCAGTATTTGTCAAGAGGTTATAAGAGAGTTTGGAGAGATATGTATTGCCGCTGAAACTCCTGAGATTGCAGTTGATCACTTGCAAAGTGATATTAAGGAAGAGATATTAGAGATGATAGATAATTATAACCCAGTTAAACCACGGACGTTTCCAGTAAAAATGAGAATCATTCTTAAAGACGAAGTTCCAGTATTTCATCGTCCACGTAGGATGTCGATCGCAGACCAGAAAGCTGTCGACGAGCAAGTCGCAGAATGGCTAAAAGAGGGCATTGTAAAGCCTAGTCACTCTGAATATTCATCACCAGTAGTTTTGGTGTCAAAGAAAGACGGTACTAAGAGATTGTGCTGTGACTATCGCCGGCTGAATGAAAAGATTATACGAGACAATTTCCCGATGGTTGTAATCGACGATGTTTTACAGCGCATGCAAGAGGCGAAAGTATACACCACTTTGGATTTGAAAAAATGGTTTCTTTCACGTGCCAATCGAGTATTCGAGCCAACGATATACGTCTTTTGTCACTCACCGTGGACAGTTCGAATTTTTATATGTACCGTTCGGACTATCGAATTCGCCAGCTGTATTTTGTCGTTACATCAGTGTCATATTTCACGAGTTGATAGCAAAGGGAACTCTTATATTGTATATGGATGATATGGTTATCCCATCCAAGAATGAAAGGGAGGGCATTGACAAATTGAAAGAGGTTTTACAAGTCGCGTCTTCAAACGGACTTAAAATTAATTGGAACAAATGCCAATTTTTAAAGAGGAAGATCACGTTTCTTGGGTATGTGTTAGAGGACTCTACAATTTTACCGTCAAGAGAAAAGACGGTTGCAGTTGAAAAGTTTCCTATCCCAAATGATCGGAAAGCAGAGTACAGAGATTTTTGGGCCTGACTTCTTATTTTCGTCGCTTTATTCCGGGATACGCGCTGATAGCAAAACCTTTGTCAGATCTGCTGAAAAAGGATGTTACTTTCAAAATGGGTGATAATGAGGTCCTAGCCGTCAAACAATTAAAGGTGGCCTTGGTTGGCGCGAATGTGTTGCGATTGTTTAATCCCAGCGCTGAAACCGAAATACATACGGATGCCAGTTAAATACGGTTATGGAGCGGTGCTGCTGCAAAGGGACTCTGACGATTGTCAATTACACCCTATTCAATACATGAGTCGGAAAACCACACCCGCTGAAGAGAAATACCATTCCTACGAACTAGAGGTACTAGCCATAATTGAAGCCCTGAAGAGATGGCGTGTATTTGTAATGGGAATAAAGGTCAAGATAGTCACCGACTGCAATGCGTTTGCGATGACTATGAAAAAACAGGACGTACCACTGAGAGTGTCGAGATGGGCGCTCTTTCTGCAAGAGTTTGAATATACGATTGAACATAGGGCAGGCACAAAGATGCGGCATGTAGATGCCTTAAGTAGAGTTTCTTGTTTGATGATGGAGGATTCTCTACGTCATAGAATTAAAGAGGCCCAAGGAGACGACGATTGGATAAGAGCAGTTAGTAAAATTTTGGAAACACAATGTTATGAAGACTTCTATTTGAAATATGGTATTGTACACAAGGATCCCACTAAGGAGCTTGTTGTCCATTCCGTCAAACATGGAACGGGAAATAATAGAGATGGCTCACAAACAGGGACATTATGCAGCAAAAAAGACAGCCGATTTAGTAGGAAAATCCTTTTATATACGGAAGCTGTGTGCAAAGGCTGAAAATGTTGTAAAAAACTGCGTCGAGTGCATTATGTCGGAAGCTAAGAGGGGAAAAAGAGAAGGGTTATTATGTCCCAATCGACAAGGCAGATACACCATTAATGACTTATCATCTTGATCATGATGGCCCTATGGAGATAACGAAGAAGCGTTACAACCACATCTTAGTAATAGTAGATGCTTTCTCCAAATTTGTATGGCTCTATTCTACAAAAAGTACGGGCTCAGGTGAAGTCGTCGATAAGTTGCGTCAACAAGCGGCCATATTTGGTGACCCAGTTAGAATTATTACGGACAGAGGCACTGCATTTACTTCTAAAGAGTTTAATGATTACTGTGAAGAGGAAGGTATACAACATTTACCAATTGCCGACCGGGGGGGGGGTACCACGAGGGAATGGGCAGGTGGAAAGAATACACCAAATTATCGCCCCCATGTTGAGGAAATTATGCTTGGAAAACCCGCAAAACTGGTACCGTCACGTTGAAAAGGTACAAAAGACGATCAATAATTCACCTTCAAGAAGTACTGGTAGTACCCCGTTCGAAGTTTTGATGGGTACTACTATGAAAACGAAAGACGATCCGAAGATACGAGAGGTTATTGGAAGAAGCAGCCATCAATGATCTTCACGCAGAGCGAGAGGCTATACGTATGAGGGCAAGAGAAAACATTCTCCGAGTACAGCTAGAAAACAAGCGAACGTTGATAAAAACCGGGTGCCGGAAAAGGTGTATAAAGTAAACGATTTGGTCGCCATTAAGCGGACACAATTTGGAGCAGGTTTAAAATTAAAGTCAAAGTTTCTGGGTCCCTACAAAGTTACTAAAAGATTGGATCATGAAGTCGAAAAAGTTGGAGAGGGCGAAGGTTCCAGGAAATGCTCCACTGTTGCTGAGTATATGAAGCCATGGAGCTCCACATTCGGGACGAATGCATCATCAGGAGGGCCGAATGTAGGAATGAACACCAGACGGACCAAACGATCCTAAGAGGGTTAAGACTAATGACAGACTTACGCACAAGCAGAACAACGGGACAAACGCAGACGTACAGACAAGAGAGAGAATATTGATTTTAAGCTATGTAAAGAATAATTTTAGTAGAGTTCATAAGTACCCAGCAAATGAGCAA
>CATIVE010000523.1:0-46489 GCA_949628195.1 Phasia obesa
AGACTAACTTCATAATGTTCAATAATGAATTGGTCTCTTTTTAACCGACTTCAAAAAAAAAAGGAGGTTATCAATTCGTCTGAATGTTGCTTTTTTTTTATGTTTGTGCCCGCAGAACTCAGTCATTTCTGAACCGATTTTAAAAATTTTGCACTATTAGAAAGGTTATGGCTACAGATTGGTCCCATTTTAAAAGAAGTTCAAAATTTTAAAAATTAAAGGGTGTCCCCATACAACATACAAGTTTTTTACGTGTATTATGAACATTATAGGTCACCAATTTAAAATTAAAAAAAAGTGCGTATCACAGTAGCTCCCAACAACAAAAAGTAATTAAAAAATAAAATTAAAAATTAAAGGGTGACCCCATAGGTGACTTAATTTCACCTTTATTCTCCTATCTTTTGAACCGTTATAGACAAACACTTGAAAGTTGCACAGAATGTTCGTTACTATGTCTGTTATAATAAGTATAAATATTTAAAATTAGAAATTAAAGGGTGTCCCATTAGTTGGTTTATTTTGATATATATATGGCCAAACTTTTGAACCTTTATAGACAGACAGTTGAAATTTACAAAGTACTTGTATTGCTATGTCCGCTAAAATAACAAGTGTAAAATATGAATTTGGAAATTAAAGGGTGTCCTAATAGTTAATGTAAAAGTAATATATATGGCCAAACTTTTCAACTGTTATAGATAGACAGTTGAAATTTACAAAGAACCTATATTGCTTAGTCCGCTATTAAAACAAGTATAAAACTAGGATCTATAAATTAAAGGGTGTCCCCATTATTGATGTTATTTGACCATTATGTCCTCATCATTGGAACCGTTATAGACAAACACTTGAAAAATAGACAGAATGTTCACTACTATGTCTGGTATAACAACAAGTATAAATATTTAAAATTGGAAATTAAAGGGTGTCCCAATAGTTAATGTAAAAGTAATATATATGGCCAAACTTTTCAACTGTTATAGATAGACAGTTGAAATTTACAAAGAACCTATATTGCTTAGTCCGCTATTAAAACAAGTATAAAACTTGGATCTATAAATTAAAGGGTGTCCCCATTATTGATGTTATTTGACCATTACGTCCTCATCTTTGGAATCGTTATAGACAAACACTTGAAAAATAGACAAAATGTTCACTACTATGTCTCGAATAACAACAAGTATAAATATTTAAAATTGGAAATTATAGGGTGTCCCAATAGTTGATGTAATTTATGGACACAATATATGGACACAAAGTTAAAATTTAAAAAGAATCTGTATTACAAAGTGTTCTTTAAAAAGTATTTATATTAAAATTTGAATTTAAAGGGTGTCCCAGTAGGTGACGTCATTTGATATATATGACCCTATCTTTTAAACAGTTATTGATAAACACTTAACAATTAGACAGAATGTCCATTACTATATCTGTTATAATAAGTATAATTATTTAAAATTATAAATTACAGGGTGTCGCAATAGTTTATGTAATTTGATGTATATGACCAAACTTTTAAACCGTTACAGACAGAAGGTTGAAATTTACAACGAACCTGTATTGCTACGACCGCTATAACTAGTATAAAATTTGAATTCGGAAATTTCAGGGTGTCGCAATAGTTACCGTCTTAAAGCAACATGCTTTTAAGTTTGTCTGTTTTGAAGTCGGTTTATTTTGCAAGAATTATTTCTTGTACTTGATTTCATGTGTATACAAATATTGTTGTGCTCTTAAATAAAAACATACAATAGCATTTGCTCTTCTTCCAACCAATGCAATATTTGTTGTTGTTTGAAATAAAATTTCAGTAGTGAATATTTTGTTTCAATAGTGTCTCTTGATATGAAATACTGTTATAGCAGACAACATGTATGTAAATGTATGATGTTAAAAGCAAGGGTTTGTACTTTGTATTTTAGTTATTTTATATTAATTTGCGCGTTGAGTGGTTGAAAATAGAAAACTGTAGTAGCTTCAATTTTTTTAACTTTTATTGATGAATAAAAAAATCTTATTTAATTTTTTCTCTGTAAAATTAGAGATTTTACTCTCAAGAAAATTTAAGTAAAATAAACTAGTGAACAATATGAAATGCTCAGCATATTTATTGCATACTTGATAAAACTGTCCGGTCAAATCAGGTGCACTGATTTTTGCACTGTTTGCTCTCTTGTTCTCTGTATTTGCTGTTTAGTAATATTCCACTACACATAAAATCAATATTTGCGTTTCAAAAACATGCAACACTGTACACTTTTTAATATCTTGCGCTCACGTTTACTATCTATCAAGCTCTTGTGTGCAGTGCATCCCTTGTCGTATGCTACTAATTTGTAAATGTTGTAATTTTTAAAATTCTAGCACCTTTGCTAGAAGTCTCTTACTGGCAGCCACCAGAAGACGCACTTGTGAGAGTATGCTCAAAGCAAGCTTGATTTTCAAAGTGTTTGCAGAATAGACCTTTCTATCGAGATACATATCAGTATAAAGCTAATATTCATTGTTTTTTTCACTTGATTTACTATCATTAATTAATCTTTGCAGTACTTCTAAAGCTTCATGGTTGGGGTGAAAGAAATGCCATTCGTCTACATTACGCAAGTAGTATCAGGAATCCGTATACTAGGGACTAAGCTTCTGTTGGTGATTCATCTTAAAGTTGTTCTCTACCCCGGCTGATTGGGTCGTCAGCTATTCTAGAAACCTGATTCTATTCAATGCGGCAACAACCTCTTCAGAGACCTTTCAGTTTAGTCATAAAGATCTCATATTGACTCATTTTTAACTAGAGTTAAATCAGAGATTCATTTTTTTCACCCGTTGTGAGGCTTGATTATTGATTATTTATTGTTGAGCAGAGGGGCAAACAACCTGCTTAGATAGCCACATTATGCAGGTAAGTCTGTCAAATGGTATCCAGAGTGCCTGCTGGCGACTAAGCTTCCGTTGACCATACATTTCTTGGATTAAGTTAAAAGTCGCAATTCTGACTGATTACATATACTCGTATACTTAAACTTAGCTTGATATATTTACGTCAAAGTCATCGAGTATTGGACCTGCCGGTTTATAAATAGGCCTCTCAATATTGTTAAAATCTTACGCCATGCAGCTTGCTGTATTTAATTTGAATATTCACCCGTCCCTCCTAGAAAACCCTTTAGCTTCTAGTGCTGTTCATTTATATGAACATGTCTTAATAACAAAAAAAAAAAAAAAGGACGACGCTAGATGGCAATAAAGCCATCGGAAGGGGGGAAAATTATAAAGCATTGCATGGTGTTGTTTGTTTTCTAGAGTTTTTCTTTGTGCTTTTTTATTAGAAACATTTTATGATTTTTTGCTAGTCGTTATCTTTTTTTTTAATTTTGCACTTTTTATACTTGCCAAGCTATTTTTTTTTCAAAGTTCATTGTTCTTTCTGTTGACATTCATCTAAAGTTTGATATAAAATCAAACAAACGGATACGGATACGCTAACGAACTTAAAGTGAACTTTAGTTTAAGTTTGAAATTGTCGTCATTGCTCGTGTCGAGGGACCCAGACTTAATGCACATTCATACACGTTTTAAATGCTGTTTTAAAAGAAGTTTTGAAATCTTTCGCAACTATTAGTCTGTGTGTGAGCATGGTTTTTTGAAGGTATTGCATTAAAACCAACATTTATATTAAAAATTAAAGAACTTTTTTAAAACAAATGCTTGTGCATTTAGTTTTATTGATGTGAGCAATCGGATGGAAAATTAGTTTTTTAGTTCATGGTAAATTTTTATTTAGGAAAAAATAACGGAGCTAACAAGAAAATCTTTTAAAAGATTCTCCAAATAGTTTTATAAATTAAATTAAAAAAAAAAAATAAAGTTTTTCAAAGGGACATGCATATGTTAGGAATGTCCTTTACTGCTGCAGCACAAAAGATATTTGGACATAAAATATTTTCAAATAAAGCGTGTTTTTAGAGTTGAAGATATTTAAATTGGCATTACTGTGCTCTATGACTGCCGTTTTGATAGTTCTTGGTTGTTTTGAGGTTAGTTTAGTTTGGAATTTTATCGTGAGCGGACTTACGGCAGAACAAAGTTGGTAAATTGTTTGATTTTTTTTCGAAGATCAATTAATTCGACAAACTCTTTTACGACGATTATGTCTTTCAAAGCTATTAAATTGAGAAAGTATGGTGCTTTCGATGGCTCACACTCGACCATAAGCGAAGCCATGTGTCTGCTACGAAGGAGTGTGTGGTGAAACCAGTTTTTGTGTCATTTTGTAACTGTGAACGAGACATGTTCTCATCACCAAAGGAGGCTTAGGGACTGTTGGCCAACAAGGCTATGGCCGAAGTTATCTGGTTGCATGCTGTCGATTACCTTGAAAGGGATTAAACGTTTATTATATAAATAATTATAATATTAATTAGAGCTTTTGGGAAAATAAATATTGGTTAATTTAAAGCAAAGACGACCTCATCTATCGAAGAAAAAACCGGAGTACATATCCGTTTACCAGGCAATTTTCTACTGGTAAGAAGATCTTAATCCCAAATACCAACAATGATAAAGTTTTAATCGAGTTTTTTGTTGCTTACTTATCCCTGTAATTTGAAAATGAACCATTACTACTTATGACAAGTGGAAAAGTATTTCAAGATTTGCACAATGGGTTGGTCCTAATTTCGTTCATTTTGAGGAGTCAATAAACATTTTATTCTAAGATATCTATAGCTCACGATTTAGAATGTTTTTTTTTTGTTACTTTTTATGGTGTCATCTGTTTTCTTAGCACTTCAGGCGAAAAATATAAAAATGAAATTTATTGCAGAAACCATATTATTTTACACCTTCTTTTTAATTCTAAGAGTTCTGTTTAATTACATTTTAGTGCATAAAATTTCTTGACACAATATTGTGACTCTTAACAAAAAATGTAATAAAAATAGAAAATAAAAATAAAAACTCATAAAATAAAAACTGACCAGTGAATCCAATACTTTATGGTTGAATACAATTTTCACACAAACAACAATTAAAAGCAAAACTTTTGTTTTTAATCATAACCATTTTTTTTCATCATACATTCAAACATTAATAAATAGTGCATGCATATAATTTATGGTAGTAGTGTTAATAATGTTAATTAATTTTATTTATAATGAATGGCAGCGGGTATATATAAAACATTAAAGTTTATTAAATAAAATTAAAAAAGAGGGGACAAGGGGACAGGTGTAGTAAAAAATAAATTCAATTTTGAGTTGCAAACATGCCGCAAAAACTATTTTTTTGTTGGAACAGAAAAAATTATGTGTTCTTTTAAAATCTAGTTATCCTGCCTTTTTAGTGTCAGCACTACTAGTGTACAGAAGAAAATACTTTAAATGTATCTTATTTGGCAGGGATGTAAAACGTGCTGTTTCTGTATTACAAGCGAGCGCTACGTCTAAATTTGTATAGAAGTAATTAAAAAATATGTGAGCTTTTTATCCAAATTTTTTTAGACGATTTGCTTGCGATAAAAATAAAATTTTAATAATGTCTCTGCTAGGAGTTGGGGTAAGTTAGATCGAGGGGTGTTTGTTTCAAATTGACCTAATACTAGAGTATCCATTTAATCGGGTTTAGATTTTATTCGAGCAAATAATTAATCGATTTTGCAATTTAAATTTTCGTCGATTAATCGGATAATTAGCATTAATCGCTCATATTTGAGAAAATTGTATTCAATGAGAAAAGACAACCATGGGTAAGGTTATTAATGACAATTTGTTTATTTTAATTAAAAAATTATTTTCATTTCTTACTCCAATACACGCATAGAAAAAACATGGTTATTGTATGGTCACGGCAACCACACTATGTTCTCTGTAACAATACATGTTTGCTGTGAACAAATTATAGTTATTTTAAACAATACTTTGATCACGATAAACAAGTTTTTGTTAACAGTTAATCATTCAAGGTAGCGCTTAGGTAGCCGCAAAAGTAAAAATTTCCCGAAAATTTTTAGCTACCTAAGCGCTACCTAAACGGTATTAAAAATCATTCCTAGGAAGTTCATATGTTCTAGAAAGTTGTTTATTGAGATCTTAGGTTCAATTTTGTAGTTGATTGTTTCCCTGAATTTTGAACGGTTTGCTACCTATGGACCTGAACAGGGGAAAAAAGGTAAAAAATTGAATTTTTTAAAGTTTTTTGCGATTTTGACCTTGAAGATGAAGTTTTTTTGATTTTATATGTTCACAATTTTTGTTCTTTATGACAACAGCTACTACTTTGCCTCAGAGAGTATATCAAAATTTCAAACGGTTTGCAAAATATGAGCTTGAGGAAATGATCATTTTTTGCAAAAATGACATCGAGGCCCTACATCTTTGAGGGCCCATAAAAAAAAAACCTGGAGGACTTTGGGCTAAACTGGGAGACAGGGGTCTTTTTTTTGGTCTTTTATGACGTAGTGGTGTCCGTATATGGTTATTTTGCCATGACTTAAAAAATTACACAGTGTGTTATATTATCTTTACATTAAAAACATAATTATGGTTGTATTTAACAATCTTATTTTTATGTAAGACAATAATATGTTTCAATGACAAAAATATTATTATTATGGTATAAAATAATATGGCTTGATATAACCATATAATTCAATCATAACATGTTGCTTTTAGATTATGGTTACCTCAACCATGTTTTTTCTTTGCGTGTACGCAGAAAAAATATTGAGCATAAATAATATGAACTGATATAAATTTTATAGCTTTTTGGTAATATAAAATATAAATTAAATATAAACTACCTAGCAGACTAGTAAGTAGTATGCTAGACTATGAAGCTGGGGGTTCGAAGCCCAAAAAGTGTTTCACTGCAACAAGTGAAGGTCTTTGTTAGAATGGTCGATAATTAAGTTAGAATTTAATTTGTTATTATTTTGTGGCATTAAAAACATACATATATGAATTATTTGTTAAATAGTATGATTTTGTCGTTATGCGAAAAATGTTCCTTATCTTGAACGTTGAACATAAAATTTTTCATGAATTGCAAATATTAACTGTTTACTTTTGCACTTCAAACACACATTTGTAATATTACATACATGAATATGTAAGGCATACTCGTAGTAAGAGGAATTCTGAAACACACTTTAACTGATACTTAGACAAAGGGCTGTTTACAGTCTATTAAGATAAACAAACGTTTGGTGAATGAAATCCGAACAAACTGAAAAGTAACAAATATATGTGCAATATAACTTATTTTAATTAAAGATTTATTATTTTGGATATAGTTGCTAAGAGCTGGCACACATTTTTCATTATAAACTTGGGCATTCACAGCTAAACTAACTGTAAAAAACTGTTCTATGATGCCGCATTCGCTTACGGCTAACCACAACAACGGGAACCTTTTTCTTTCGGATAAACCTAGTTTCTTTAGGTGCATTGTATCTGGAAGACTTAAAGTAACATTTTGGCTGCCATTTATTGCCTCCGACGGTGAAATATGACTCGTCATCCATCACGCATTAAAAATTAAAAATTTTACATTTCTTTTTATCTAAATTTTCTTCACAAAATTTACAAATTAATTGGCGACACTTAGTGAAATTTTCAAAACTAATGTTAACTGACCAGCGGATTCCAATGTTTTTTTCTATAAGTAGATGGTGCACTTTAACTTCAGGTATATATTTTTGTTGTATACATATTCATATTTACTTAATATAAATGTACCCATCCCTGGATAAAATTCTAAAAATAATTTTAAAGCTCTGTAAAAGGTGTTTAATATATTATAATTCATATTTTGTCATTTTTTTTAAAACAGCGCCATCTGTTGCATAACCGTGTTGAAAATATTCCGCTTAGAAAAATAAAAGGTGTCTTTAAATCGGTAAAATTGCGTACTTTCACTGCTCTTTCTCTACACCCCCGGGGTTTCCAATTGTCACTGCAGGAATGGCAATTGCTTTGACGCGGTTCACTCGGGGAAAATAGGGGCACCAGAGGCTAGGGTTCCTAGAGCCTAAATCTGGAAGAAAAGGTCTGTGTGTTAAAACATACGGGTCCTCTTCGAGGTCCGACCAGTGCCCAAAGGACTGGTACCACGGGAATCGGTGGCCACACAGAGAGCCTATCCTCTCTGTGACCGGTTATTGGTGAGGTCCCCTTCGGGGGTACACGTGGTGGTTGTGGTTTAAGATCGATTTATGTAGGTAAGGTGCAAGGTCGATCAAGTGTGCTGTTGCACTCTCAACAGACGGAGTTTGGATAGTCTCCAAACCCCTAAGCACGAGGCTATAATATGGATCTAGGTTTGCCTTGGAAAGGCTTGCCATATTATATAAATTGCTACTCATTGTGACTGTATCACACACAAAAAGCGATTGGTGGCAATCGTAAAGTGTTGTTATACTACACAATGGGGGCGCTAGTCTACACCTAAGTTTCACTCGGTGGTAAGACCACCGTGAGGTTAGGCCGAGTAGGCAGGTACTCAAGTTAATCTTGTTCCACAATTGCTCTTTCTCTACTTAAAAGATATTTTTGCGGAAAAAAGTATCCGATATTGGAATCAGGATACTAAGGACCTTCTTACAAAATATTGGTAAAATTCAGTAATTTTTACGAATGCGAACGTAAAACAGACAGACAGGAAATGAGTTACTGTTTTCTTTTTGTAAGCATATATTTTTTCTGTATATGTTTACTAAACACATTTAGTTCGAAATAATTCTTAAACGAACAAATAAAAAGTAAAAAAATGGAGATCTTAATAGAAATTATTATTAGTCGATTAACTGATATAATTTGTTAGATTTTTTTTTACATCGAAATTTGCAATTTTTCTTACTGGAACAATTAATCGACTTAAAATTCTACGCTTAATCGAACGATGATTAATCGAGTGGATACTCTACCTAATACTAATTATGTCTGACTTTTTAATTAAAAGTTATTAAATATCTAAAGCATCCGAATTTCATATGAACTGTCATTTATATATTTTTAGCACACACATATTTATTTATACAAATATAAACATATTAAAAGGTCATTTATAATTTATGAATTACAAACGCAAACATAAAAATTTTAAAAAGAGAAATATTTTTATTATATGAGACCCTGGAGCTTAAAAGTGTTTTTATTTTTTTTTATAATTTATTTAGTTTTTATATTTTTTATTGCATTTTAATTCGAAATAATTGTAATAAATTTGTGATTTTGAAATCAATTTATTGTATTTTAATTAAACCTTAAATAAATTAACAAAAAAACATTATTTTAATAAATTTATTTTTTGTTGGTTTATTAAGGTCCTTAGGACTTTGAATAATAAATTATTATTTAGTAATTAATAAAAATATATAACTTTTTAATGATAATTTATTTTTTAGGCTGGTGCATCATCTGCAACATGGAGTTTATGTAAATTTATTTTAATAATTTCAATATCGTCAGTGGGTTATTATTTAATATACATATAAAAACAAAAAAAAATAATTTTAACTAAATAATTAAATATTTCAATAGTAATTAGTGAAAAAATTATAGTTGTATTATTAATTTAATTTTAGAACCCTTTTGAAATTTTTTAACACTAATTTATAAAAATTTTGAAAAAGGTGCTCTCGTTTAAGGTGGATGCCTGAGCCTTGACCAAATGCTAGCAATTACTACAGACTGTGTGATGAAAAAGAAAGCCATCAGTTACCAGTCGACAGTCTGAAATAACTATAGTCAAGATTAAGGGCTGGTTGTAGCCATGACTCAATGTTAGTAGGTTTCCGTAAATTACATTTGGGTTGAATGTAATCATAGAGGACGAAAGGAGGTCGAAAAGGGACCCATTATGGAAGTGGTCTGCTTCGATATTCCCCCTACATTACATACATAAGGACACAAATGTATACAAATGTGGTTTGAAAACTGTTAATCAAGTTTTTATTTAATTACTCTGTCGCGACTTCAGTACACCTCCGCAAGAAAAATTTTAAAGATCACACGGCCTTAGTAGTTAATTCATATCACCAAAGTGTCATGCGAAACGTCTATTACTTCACCGGAAAATTGAAAGTTATCAAACTCAGTCCGTAGAATGGAAGTTACGGGGCCTGAAATATAAAGTTGTCATTAAGTACATACATATATTTTATCGGACAGAAAATATTTTTGTCCAAAAGGATTTCTCTATGAAAAAGTCATTTTTTACTGCAAAATATTTATTTTTTACAATGATCTACAGTTCTAATTCTAAACCAATTCAAAGCTTAGGAGTCAGGACAGTTTTAGGTTGATTAAACATGTACAGACATGGTCATGCTGCCGGGTATCTCTTAGGGTACCCATATATTTGGTTCATTATAAAAAAATTGTGTGCCCAGGTAGGCTAGTAGGTAGTGTGCTAGTCTATCAGTCTAATGTCTATTTAATCTCTTTTACTCGAAAAAAATGTCTTCAAAATACTCGGTGGAACAAAAATCATCCAATTTTGTTTTTGAAAAATTTTTTTTACTAATAAAGAGTCGGGTGATGGAAATTGTTAGATATTAAGTGAAAAAGATGATATCCATCAAGTAGTTGCTGCCAGCGATGCTACACATTTGTGCCCTTTTCGCATTTTCCATGACTTTCCGCAAGATATCCGGTGATAACTGAGAGCTGGGACTGGCGAGAGGTTGTTGGTATAAGCTTAACTATACCCCAAGGAAGAAGTCCGGTATGCTGGTCATGCCAAATCAAGACAACAGAAGTTTACGCGACCGGAAACGCTTCCATCACAATATTTACTATAGCTCCTGCTGTGTAAGTAAGAATTCACCACATCCCTCATTCTGATTTTCACTCAAAATCATTCTCTTCGTTTTTTAGATTGAGTACTGCTCTGCGTAAATCTTTCACTAGTATTCGCTGTTGGGGTGATGGCCAATTGCGTCATACGTTGTTTGATTGATGTTTCTTTGCTCTCAGTCTTTTGTGGTTCCAATATGTTCGAGTCAAGCAGCCAAGTGGCGGACACGATTATAAAATCGAACTCGAAATTCACGCTGCGCTAACACCACCAACCGATTATTGGTAAAAATCGACACAATTTTTCCACGCTCTTGAGAAGTTCACCCCCAGGGGCACTAATTGTCATTGCGGTACATTCTGGAAGAACAGGTCTGTGTAATACAGGGTCGTTCGAGGCCCGACCAGTGTCCAAAAACTGGTACCATAGGAATCAGTAGCCCAACAGAGAGACACTCCTCTCTGCGACTGGTTGTTGGTGCGGTTCCCTTTGGAAGTTTACTTATAACATCCTCCGATAGGGTGATTAATTTTGCGCCACTTTTTGTATTGTTTTCAAGTAACAGTATCAGAAATATGTTTTTACTCTTTAATTCTTTTAAATAAAAATTTTCTAAGCAAATGTTTGTAATAAATTTAAGGATTAAACCAGTCAATGTCATGATTTAAAAAAAAAAACTATTCCGTCAGATAAGAAGACTTGCTTGCATAAGTATGCAAATTTTTCAACATTTTATTATTTTATTATTTTCTAATTTCAAAATAATATTTTTTAATTTTCCCCGCATTAATTTTAAAAGGATTTTAATGAAATCTAGTTCAGTAGAGTTGTTATTTCTAGAGCAGTTTTTGCCTCTGCCAATGTCTTAATAACATTGACACAGCTGTCAACGTGATTCTATTCTGCTTTTTCAGTTTCTTTGTTTTTTGTCTTTCTTCCGCTTCTGATTTTCTAACGCTCCTTTATTTTGCTTTACGTTTACCAAAGAATTTTCAAAATGAAGAATAAAGAAGAAAATGTTAGAATATTTTAACGCATTAGAAAGTTTTTGTCTTTTAGTTTCATATATTTTGTGTTTCCTTGAGAGGATTTCTCCACTTTTCTTTCTTTAAGTATTACAGCTGGTGTCGCATCCAATTATTTGATAATTACGTGCTTCAATGAAGCGGCTAAGTGTGCCACTACAATCATTTTAAAGTTGATTTTTTTTCTTGTGTTTCTTTGCCGTACTTTTACTATCACTGCTACCTTTTAGTAGCAAATCAGTTTCATAGCTTCCATTCTCTGGTTGTATGGATGGTTATTATTTTAGATAAAAATAAAGATGATTATGACAGTGGTATGTGTTGAAAAAAAAATTGGAAAATTATAAAAAGAATAAATATTATTTTTTTTAAATAAATTATTATTCAGGCTTAAGTTAATTATTATGAAGAGATAAAAAATAATTAGACACTAGCAGATTGCAATACATTTTCTGGATCACTTCATCCGTTTTCAGCGTGCTTCGTATCTATCCACAAAGTAGTTTCAGTTGTTATTATGTCCATCTGTCCGTCTGTCTGGCCGTCTGTCAGCGCCTTTTATCTTTGGAACCATTATGGGTAAAGTATTTTCACAGAAGAAAACTGTTGTCGCTATAGCAACAAATACTTAAACTTATAGCGTGTGCCGATAGGGACGTGTTATTAACGTATATGTGTTTCTTTTATGAACTATAGCAGGCATACACTTAAAATTTACAAACATTAATTAAAACTTAGTTCGCTATATAAACAAGTATAAAAAAATCAACCTAAAAATTAAAGGGTGTTCCGATAGTGACGTGATTTACATGTATATGGCCTAAGTTTTGAACCATAATTGGGAGACTCTTGAAATTTTCAGAGAAAGTGCCTGTGGCCGCTATAGCAACAAATACTAAAACTTACAGAGTGTTCCAAAAGTGATGTCTTAATTACGATTATGTATTTATTTCTTGAGCTGTAGGAAGCAAACACTTAAAATTTGCAGACTGTAATTAAAACTATGTTCGCTTTATAAACAAGTATACAAAGTTGAACCTAAATATTAAAGGGTGTTCCGATAGTGACATGATTTTCATGTACATATGTATATGGCCTAAGTTTTGAGCGATAATAGGTAGAATCTTTAAGTTTTTACAGGAGGTGTGTTACTATGGCGACTATAACAAATAGTGAGAATTAAAGGGGTTTTCACAAATGGGGTATTGTTATGACCCCTATAAAAAATAATAAAAATTAAAGGGTTTTCCAGCAGTGACGTTATTTCATGTATAACACTTTATTTCTTGAACTGTAATAGGTAGACTCTTAAAATCTTGTACAGAAGATGTGTGCCAAGGTCGATGTGACAATTACTTTACTAAAAAGTAAACGGTGTTTCGACCGTGACATGTTTTTCACGTATAATGACTTATTTTTTAATCGTAAAATGTAGACTCTTCATACATTTATAAAAAGAAAATTGCCTTAGTCGGTATAACAAATAATAAAATTAAAGGGTGTTCCGACAGTGATATGATTTCAACGTAAATAGCCTTATTTTATAAACCGTAATAGGTAGCCTCTTCACATTTTTATAATAGATACGTTACTCTACCGCTATAATAATTACAAAAAATTTAAGGGTATCCATTAGTGACATGTTTTTCACGAATATTACCTGTTTTTTTGAACCACAATGGGTAGGCTCCTGATATTTTTATAGAAAGTGTATTACCATGGTCGCTATAACAACAATTACTAAAATTTAAAGGGTTTTCCAATAATGATGCAATTTTTACGATTATGACTTAAATTTAAAATTAAAAGGTGCCCCATAAGACATGAAAAAATTAACAATTTGAATTTTTAAAGACGTACTAAACATAGTACGGAAACCTACCTGTGTGAGACTAACTCGCACTTGACTGATTTATTCTATTTAAACAAACATATCAAATTAAATTTATATAATTTATATAATTTATATAATTTATTATTTTTTTATTATTTATTTATTCTTTTAACTTTGAATTGCTTTACATCCTATTTACGTAATAAATCAATAACTAAAAAAATAATTAAACTTAATGTAAACATGCACTTTGGAGAATACGGACGTAATTACGCCTGTATAGAAAAGTAATATACCATATTATAATTTTCATCCTGGAAATGTTATGCATTGCAAGTCGTTTATACTGTTTTTTCTTATAATTTTAATATTAAATTTATTTAATATTTCTCCTTTTTCCACTACCATAGCCACTGTTAATAATGTTATTTTAATAATTTTTAAATAAACTAGCTGTGCCCACACACGTTGTGTGCATGCTGACTATATATTGTTCAATTTTGCTTTGAAAATAATCTACAGCAAGTTTAGCGACTCTTACGTATTTACTTTACATAAAGGTACCCATCCCTGGATAAAACTTTAAAATTTATATAAAATTCTAAAAATTATTGTAAAGTTTAAAACATTTTAATAAAAATGTACATAATTCCACAAAGTAAAAATACAAATCAAATACAAATTTTATTCAATTGGCTATTTGACAGTAAGTAATTCATGTTTTGTCATTATTTTAAAACAGCGCCATCTATTGCGCAACCATGTTTAAAATATCCCGATTTCAATTCATATTTAGTTATTATTTTAAAACAGCGCCATCTGTTGTGCAACCGTGTTTGAAATATTCATCTTTCAATTCATTTTGTCATTATTTTAAAACAGCGCCATCTGTTGCGCAACTGTGTTTGAAATATTCATCTTTCAATTTATTTTGTCATTAATTTAAAAATTAGCACCATCTATTGCGCAACCGAGTTTAAAATATAACTCTTTCAAAAAGATAAAAGATGCCTTAAAGTATGCAGTACCTTTAAATCGGTAAACTAATCGACGTACTTTCACTGCTTTTTCTCAACTTTCTCTTGTAAATAAGATATTTGCACGGAAAAAAAGTATCCTATATGGGAATCGGCATACTAAGGTACCTACTCACAAAATTTTATTAAAATCCAAACAGTAGCTTTCACGTGATGCGAACACACACAGACAGACAGAAAATTAGTTACTGTTTTATTATATTTATAGATATAGATAATATACTCTAGAAATAATTTTAAATTAATAGACCCTATAAATACTTTTAAATTATGCAACCTTTTAAGTTTCCAATTTCCTTTTACACAATAATATCTTAATACATTTTCCACTTTGGCTTAATGTTGCTGGCGTTGTGTGTTTTTTGTAGAAAATATTAAAATATTACTTTTTAGTTTCATATTATTTTAAAACCTTTTCATTAACATTGACTCTTTTTTTTGACATTTTGCTTTCATTTAGTTGAAGTATAAGTATGCCATCATAACGTTCCCTTAAATAATTCCACTTGTCTTTACAATTGAAATGGCAAGAAATTTAATAAGTTTAAACATTTTAATTTACAAAAGCAGCTTTATATTTCAAACAATCCTCTTTTCATATTCCCACTATTAAAGTTACACAATTACAGACAGACTGATTTATAAACTTGTACGCATTCACAAACAGACATACTCACACACACATACACACTTTGTTGAAAAAATTATTTTTGAAAAGATTCTAAATCAGCTTTTACTTTGTAATATTTTTTATTTTCTTTTCGTTTCGTTTCATTTTATTTTAAGTTTTTCTTTCATACTTTAACAACTAAAAATGATGATGAAGATTTTTCCCTCTATTTCCTTTTTCCTTTCTTTTTTTCATTTCGTATTAAAAATGAAAATTAAATAAAATTTTAAGTAACTCTTCTTCACTGAATTTGAATTTGAATTTATTCCAGGAATAAGAATTTTATAAGCAACTAAGTTGCTACAAATTAAATTAAATTTTCTTTATAAACGAGGTACAGTGGAGCAGAAGGAGAATGGTTTGAAAATAAATTAATCTTTTGTAAACGGTTTTATAAATCACTTGAACACATGAACAATATTTAAATGATTGCTTGCTTATCACTTATCGGATTTAAGATTTGAGATAAAATTCAGTATGTCTCTAGTGCTCTCGCCCTACAAATATAAATTTTTTTAAAATAAAATTTTTGAATTTTTAACATTACACACTGTGTAATTTTTTAAGTCATGGCAAAATAACCATATACGGACACCACAACATCATAAAAGACCAAAAAAAAGACCCCTGTCTCCCAGTTTTGCCCATAGTACTCCAGGTTTTTTTTTTATGGGCCCTCAAAGATGTGGGGCCTCGATGTCATTTTTGCAAAAAAAAAAAAAATGATCATTTCCTCAAGCTCATATTTTGCAAACCGTTTGAAATTTTGATACACTCTCTGAGGCAAAGCTGTAGTCCTTGTCACAAAGAACAAAAATTGTTAACATATAAAATCAAAAAAACTTCATCTTCAAGGTCAAAATCGCAAAAAAATTTAAAAAATTCAATTTTTTTATTTTTTTTTCCCCTGTTCAGGTCCATAGGTAGCAAACCGTTCAAAATTCAAGGAAACAATCAACTACAAAAATGAACCTAAGATCTCAATAAACAACTTTCTAGAACATATGAACTTCTTAGGAATGATTATTAACACCGTTTAGGTAGCGATTAGGTAGCCGCAAAAGTGAAAAATTTCCCGAAAATTTTTAGCTACCTAAGCGCTACCTAAACGGTGTTAAGAATCATTCCTAGGAAGTTCATATATTCTAGAAAGTTGTTTATTGAGATCTTAGGTACATTTTTGTAGTTGATTGTTTCCTTTCCACATCTTTGAAGGCCCATAAAAAAAACCTGGAGGACTTTGGGCAAAACTGGGAGACAGGGATCTTTTTTTTTGGTTTTTTATCACGTAGTGGTGTCCGTATATGGTTATTTTTTTCCGTGTTGCACTGTGTTATATACCGAAGTGGTCTTTTAAAGTAAGTTTAGTTTTATCCACTTTAATTCTTAAATGCTTATAACCCGTAACTTTTTGTGGTTACACAGTGAATTTCAAAATTGCCAAAAAAGTTATCTGGTTAAATGTCATGTAATTGATTTAGTTATTTGTTTAGTTAGGAAATTTTTTTGTTCTGTTTTAAGTAAATATATATTTGAATCAATTAAAAATTTAATTGAATTTTAATTTAAAACTAATTAAAACCTTTAATTGGTGCATAACATTTTTCTGTGTTCATTTGTGGTCGAGGATCCAGTTAGTCGTACAAGGCATCACAGCATGCAGTGGAATAAATTTGCTACACAAGTATCAACTCTCCTCCCATAGCCAACTTTCCTAGTTCCCAGACAATATCTATTGCATTGGGGGTCCAGAAAAAGAAGAATAAGTTCTAATTCAATAAAAATTTAATTTAATTATTTTTAATATTATTTACGAAATTTGGTTCAGTGTACAAGACTACATAAAAAAGACAGCTGGGAACGCCTCGATTCAATATAACTTTTTTTTAAGTTTTTCTATTTAACCGATTCTATTGAAAATCTACGCACACATTGCTCTATTATTGCAATAAACTCTTTCAAATTATCATTTTTATTTGTGCGCTAGTCAATGAAGGTTGCATTCTGATTCCTGCCAAAGATTCCGAAGATTTATAGCAAGTGTTGTATTCAAAAAAAAAAAAAAAAAAATGAAAAATAACAACTAGATTAAAAATTGATTTCTGTGATATAAAAATTGATTTCTGTGATATAAAATACAAATTACACTATCCCTTTCCGGAGTTAAAATACGCGATTTGAAACATTTAAATACCAAAACTATTGAATTTCCATCAATTTTAGTGCAATAAGCAGCATCTTAGCTGCCGGAAAAGAATGAATACACTTAACATTTTCCCACTGTGCAACCGTAAATAATAAAGTGTAAGGGGTAGTGATCTTGCTACGCCTATTCCTAATGCTAAAGAAACTTGCATTTACCACTACATAATGGTTTTTACTGTCTGGAAGAAAGCCAAAAAAAAAAAAAAAAATCACCTAGTAACGTTTTGGCCAGGTTACCGGTCCGATTTCCGCCAAAGATTCTGGATGTTTGCTGCAGAAGGCAATAAGAGAAAAAATAGCAACTATTTAAAGATTGATTAAAAATTGTTTTTAGGTGATATAAAATAAACATTTGAAACGGCGAAATGTAGCTCCACAAAGGCAGGCACTCATTGGAA
Source organism: Phasia obesa (assembly GCA_949628195.1). Lineage (NCBI taxonomy): Eukaryota > Metazoa > Arthropoda > Insecta > Diptera > Tachinidae > Phasia > Phasia obesa. The sequence continues at coordinate 17,967 of CATIVE010000523.1, forward strand.
GAGCGCTACACAACATTGGATACGCTATGATTAAACCTAATCTTGCATTGATCCATAAAAATGTGTACCCCCGGGGGTTCCAATTGTCACTGCAGGAATGGCAAATGCTTTGACGCGGTTCACTCGGGGAAAATAGGGGCACCAGACTCTTCTTAGAACCAAAATCTGAAAGAAAAGGTCTATGTGTTAAAACATACGGGTTCTCTTTGAGGCCCGACCAGTGCCCAAAGCACTGGTACCACGGGAATCGGTAGCCCTACAGAGAGCCTATCCTCTCTGTGACCGGTTATTGGTAAGGTCCCCTTCGGGGGTACACGTGGTGGTTGTGGTTTAAGATCGATTTATGTAGGTATGGTGCACGGTCGATCAAGTGTGCTAATGCACTCTCAACAGATGGAGTTTGGATAGTCTCCAAATCACTGAGCAAGAGGCTATAATATGGATCTAGGTTTGCCAAGGCAAGGGATAAGGCTTGCCATATTATATAAATTGCTACTCATTGTGACTGTATCACACACAACTTTCGATTGGTGGCAGTCGTAAATTGTTGTTATACTACACAATGGGGGCGCTAGTCTACGCCTAAGTTTCACTCGGTGGTAAGACCACCTGCTAACTAGGCAGGTACTCACCTTAATCTTGTTCCACAATTGATACATAAAAATGTTTCAGCACGTTTACAATTCGCCATGCATCACAAAGATTGCGCTGTTGATGACTGACTGTAAAAGCGTAATATTTTCAGATGAGTTAAAATTAAACGGATATCAGTTTGATAGTAAACAGTACTACAGAAAATTCAACGACACCATATCAAACAAATGCTCAAGCACGTTGGATGGCATGTGGGTCCATTGAAAAAGATTCATTTACTGCAAACAGATCTTCCCGAACTTGTGTTTCAACAGGTTGAAGAACCGAAATACACCTGTAAAATCATGGAGCAAAGTTTTTAACTGATGCTGTGGCTTTCGCAAAGTCGCAATCTCAATCCAGTTTAGATTATGTGGTCAATTGTTAATGGACGATCGGGAACATTTCGACGAGCTTCAAATTACTTAATCGAGTTGTGACAACGTGTACAGCTATAGTGGCAGAAAAATCCAGATTAAAATTTACAAAAATTGGTTGAAAGTATGCCCATTTATTTAGTTTATTTAGTGTATTACAAAATAAGTGGATATGGACCAAGTACTAAACATACAAAATATTTCAAATGTTACCAGAAAGTGCAAAATTGAGAATATATTTTTTTATTTTGATTTGTTGGAAAAAGAAAAACATTATTGTTAACAACTGAATAATAAATAAAACTAAAAATCCATTCATTATTACTATTTTAAGCGCATACAAATGCAGAAAATGCAAGCATGTACTCACCTCTGCTTCCCACTGTAAATATTAAAAAGCAAGGAGTGTGAAATTTTAATGGGAATTTTTTTCACAATGCTGAAGAAATTTTGATTCACAACTATAGCCGTACAATGATTTTTATCACATGGATCTGTCTCGATAAAAAGCGACAGCAGATAAAAACGGCTGGAAAAGTATTGAACACCGTTTTTGGAATGCGCTATCTACATTGATTACTTTGATTACTTCGAAAAACGAGTATTATCAAATGAAGAATATATTAAGAGAATGGCTATCTATTGCCAAAAACGTGATATTCTATCCAGATATGATTCGAGAGTACCTTTGTGCAATTTTCAAACCGTATCCTTTGAGATTTGTTGCCACATCCATTTTGTTCCCCTGCTTAATAACACACTGTGTAATTTTTTAAGTCATGGCCAAATAACCACATACGGACACCACTACGTGATAAAAGACAAAAAAAAGACCCCTGTCTCCCAGTTTTGCCCAAAGTCCTCCAGGTTTTTTTTTATGGGCCCTCAAAGATGTGGGGCCTCGATGTCATTTTTGCAAAAAAATTATCATTTACTCAAGCTCATATTTTGCAAACTGTTTGGAATTTTGATATACTCTCTGAGGCAAAGTTGTAGCTCTTGTCATAAAGAGGTAGCAAACCGTTCAAAATTCAAAGAAACAATCAACTACAAAAATGAACCTAAGATCTCAATAAACAACTCACTTACGGGAGAAGGCTTTATAGTATCTCAATGTTGAAGTAAAGAAAAAACAAATGAAATTAAAAATTTTTCGGGAAATTTTTCATTTTGCGGCTACCTAAGCGTTACCTAAACGGTGTTAAGAATCATTCCTAGGAAGTTCATATGTTTATTGAGATCTTAGGTTCATTTTTGTAGTTGATTGTTTCCTTGAATTTTGAACGGTTTGCTACCTATGGACCTGAACAGGGGAAAAAAGGTAAAAAAATTGAATTTTTTAAAGTTTTTTGCGATTTTGACCTTGAAGATGAAGTTTTTTTTGATTTGATATGTTAACAATTTTTGTTCTTTATGACAAGAGCTACAACTTTGCCTCAGAGAGTATATCAAAATTTCAAACGGTTTGCAAAATATGAGCTTGAGTAAATGGTTATTTTTTTCCGTGTTGCACTGTGTAACCAATGGATGTTCTTCTTGTTTCTAAATTTAAAGATTCCAGTTGTACAAGAAGATCATTATTGAGAACCGAACCCCGAAAACCTACTGCACAGAGGACTTAGGAATTTTGCAGAATCGCTAGTTAAAGTGGAATGAACTTAAACTGTATTGGGAATTAAAAAAAAAAAAAAAACGAAAAAAGTGTTTTCCTGACTTTTGTTTGAAAAAACTTTTAGACTTAACCTTAACCTCATGTTAAAAAGGATTATTTACTTCCTTTTTATTTATTTAAAATTACTTATAATTTACTTAAAAACTCACGTTTATACCAACTGTCCCCCATCCAGACTCTATAACCAATAATATTCTTTAATATTTTTCTCATAACTGTGTTCCATTTAATGTCACAGATATCAAAGGAAATGAGCAAATGTGCTTGGTCGGTTAGCACTTCTAAACAGATGCAGATGTAGATGAAGATATAAAATTTTAATGACAAAGTTTTTTAAATTTAATTTTATTTTTTATCTTTATATTTTTGTTCTTGTTCTTGTATTTTTATTTTTGGTTCGCACATTAAATGAAGTTTAAAATTTGTCATTACAGTATGAAGATTATAAAAATTATTATTGTTATTTTCTTATTAAAGTAAAATTTGAGCCACAATAAAGATTAGTTGCTGTTGCTGTTGTTGTTTTTTTATTTTCTTTTTTAAAACTTATTATTTTGGAACTTTTCACATTAGCTTTGACATTGACTTGTTAACGAAATACGCCAAAGTTAATAAAATTATTTTTGACCAAGAATATTAATGGTTTGTGTTGAGACTTAAAGCCTGTTAAAAGTAAAAGAGGAATAAAAAATATAATAATGGATTTAATGGCAAAGAAAGTGGGTCAAAATGAGATTAGTAAAAGATAATTAAGTTGTGGGAGAACTTTTACTACGAGAAAGGTATCAGAATAATGTCATTTGAAAAATAAATTTGTAGATGTTAAAGGTGATGGCATTAAAGCGTTATTACGTTGTGGATTTAAGAAGAGATTTTGAGAACTAAATTAGGTAGTGACAGTTTTTTTATCATGAAAAAAAGGTTTCGATTTTGTAAAATATTTGTTTTTATGAGTGATTTATTTCACCAGATATAACACCAAAAGTAACTTTAAAAAATTCTTAATGTTTTTTATTAGGGTTCCGTACACAAAGTGTAAAAACGAAACCCTATTGTTTTCGCTACAATGTCTGTCCGTCTGTTCGTCTGTCAGCGCCTTTTATCTCTGGAACCGTAATAGGTAGACTCTTGAAATTTTCACGGATGGTGTATAGCTGTTGCCGCTATAGCAACAAACACTAAAACTTATAGGGTGTTCCAATAGAGAGGTGTTATTTACGAAAATGTGTTTATTTCTTGAACTGTTGGAGGGATACACTTGAAATTTACAAACAGTTATTAAAACTTAGTTCACTATATAAACAAGTATAAAAAAATAAAACTAAAAATTAAGGGGTGTTCCGATAGTGGTGTGAAATGCATTTATAAGGCCTAAGTTTTGAACCATAATAGGTAGACTCTTGAAATTTTAAAAGAAGGTATATATCTGTGGCGACTACAGCAATAAATACTAAAATTTATCGGGTGTTCCGAAAGTGAGGTGTTATTTGCCGTTATGTCTTTATTTCTTGTGCTATAGGAGGCAACCACGTAAAATTTGCAGACAGTAACTCTATTTTTGCTTTCTATTAAATTAAACCTTAAAATTAAAGGGTGTTCCGAGAGTGACGTACTTTGCGTGTATATGGCCTAAGTTTCGAACAATAATAAGTAGACTCTTGAAGTTTTTACAAGAGGTTTATTACTATGGAAACTATAAAAAATAATAAAAATTAAAGGGTGATCCATCAGTGTCATGTTTTTGACATATATTACCTTATTTTTTGAACCGCAATAGGTAGGCCCGATATTTTTATAGAAAGTTTATTACCATGGCCGTTATAAATACAATTCCTAAAATATAAAGGGTGTTCCAATAGCGATGCAATTTTCGAGAATATGACTTTGATTTTAAAAAGAAAAGTGTGCCCCATAAGACATGAAAAAATTAAAAACTTGAGTTTTTAAAGGCGTACTTGACATAGTACGGAACCCTACGTGTGTGAGACTAACTCGCACTTGACGATTTATTGTTATTCACGTATGTGATGGAAAACGATTTTTAAAACGAATCGATTTTAAAACGAATCGATTTTTGTATAAAAATTTATTTTTAATAATATTTAATTTGTTTTAATATTTTTAAATTAAATTCCTTAATATTGCTTAATTTTTATCTTCTGGTAAACTTTTCAAACCCAAATGTTAAGAGATTGGTTCAAAAATAAAATTTCAAAATCGATCGAAATTCATCACAACCTTTAGATACCTGATTATGTTTATAAATTCTCTCAAAGGACCACATAACGTTTTTTGTGTAATTTATATCTACCAAAGTTGAATTAAAAAAAGAGAAAATTTATTCATGCGTCTGAGGTGATTTTGAAATTTTTACTTTTATTGTTAAGGTTAAAGTGTGAATCAGACGCACAAATGTAGGGTTCGTACTAACCCAACAAACCAAAGGATACGATTTTTTCTGAAGTCAGACTTGTCGTAAGGAATTCGCTAAGACATTTAGGTAGTTTGTTGGAAATCAGACTTATCGTGAAGAATTCATTAAGACACTTCGGAAGTTTGTCTGAATTTATTAAGACATTTCGGTTGTTTGTCTGAACAAATAACACAAAAAAAAACCAGAATTGTATTATATAAAAAAGTATAATAATAAATGAGAAAAAAATTAATAAATTTATGGAGCAGAGCTGTAAATGAATCATTCATTTTTGAATTAATACGCGAATCATTCATGCATTGAATTACCAAATTTTGAATTAATTCTTTTCACATAAAAAAATTAATTGAATGAAATTTGAATCACTTCAAATGAATTAGGCAGAAATGAATTGCAATTCATTTCCATTTCAAATGAATTTGTTAAATGAATTGCAATTTCTTTTCCAATTCGTTTGAATTGAATTGATTTTGAATTAATTCAAATGAATTAGAACAATGTATTTTAATTTAATGAATGAAATCAAAAATGAGTTGTAATAATTGTCGTTGAGTGGTGGGTCACATAATTTCAAAAATTGTTAATTGTTTCTTGGATATTAAACGTGTCTTGTTGTTTAGCGTATTTTAATATAAAAATCAGTTCTTCTTGAAGAAATAAACTCCAAACACCATGTTTTCTTAGATCAGGCGCAGATCCAGGACAAGGCTTTTTAATTTTTTACTGATTATTTTCATTTTGGTAGGAGAAATTTCCATTTTTCATTCCCCCTAGATCTGCTCTTGAATTTTCATTTTTGATTTTATTCATTGAATTGCAATTCATTGTTCTAATTTATTTGAATTAATTCAAAATCAATTCAATTCAAATGAATTGTAAAAGGAATTGCAATTCATTTAACAAATTCATTTGAATTGGAAATGAATAGCAATTCATTTCTGCCTAATTCATTTGAATTGATTCGAATTTAATTCAATTTAATTTTTTGTGTGAAAAGAATTAATTCAAAATTTGCTAATTCGTAACGAATTAAATGCAAAAAACAATGATTCATTTACAGCTCTGATATGGAGATGGACAATTAAAATCGCGTTGATTTGAATACAAAATCATTAACTAATCATTATACCTCTTCGCTTGACTTTCAGAGAACGAAGTTCCAGCTTATACGGTGGTACTAACAGAAACTATGTCGTTGCGATTTCGTACCCACATGTCATTGCCATTTCGTACCTACATACCATTGCAATTTCGTACCTACATATCGTGCGATTTTGTAACTACTTACACAGTGCAACACGGGAAAAAATAACCATATACGGACACCACTACGTGATAAAAGACCAAATAAAAAAGACCCCTGTCTCCCAGTTTTGCCCAAAGTACTCCAGGTTTTTTTTTATGAGCCCTCGAAGATGTGGGGCCTCGATGACATTTTTGCAAAAAAAAATGATCATTTACTAAAGCTCATATTTTGCAAACCGTTTGAAATTTTGATATACTCTCGGAGGCAAAGTTGTAGCTCTTGTCATAAAGAACAAAAATTGTTAACATATAAAATCAAAAAAACTTCATCTTCAAGGTCAAAATCGCAATAAACTTTAAAAAATTCAATTTTTTTACCTTTTTTCCCCTGTTCAGGTCCATAGGTAGCAAACCCTTCAAAATTCAAGGAAACAATCAACTACAAAAATGAACCTAAAATCTCAGTAAACAACTTTCTAGAACATATGAACTTCCTAGGAATGATTCTTAACACCGCGTATAATGTTGATTGCCCTGGACTTGCAAATCGCACTTTTGCGGCTACCTAAGCGCTACCTAAACGGGAGACAGGGGTCTTTTTTTTTTGGTCTTTTATCACGTAGTGGTGTCCGTATATGGTTATTTTGCCATGACTTAAAAAATTACACAGTGTGTTATCGTTGCGATTTCGGTACTACGTATCGCGACTGAGTCATGTCAACCCTTTCATATAAAAATCTCCTACAAAACTTAAAAAAAGAGACTTAAGCACTTTTTCCTTATTTTCAGATATAATTGTGCACATTCATTTTAATTTTATGTTGATATTTGAGAAAACTGTTAAGCCTTTCAAGAAAATAATAATTCTATTTAGGGTGTTCCGTATCTAAAGGGTAAAAACGTAACGCTATTGTTTCGCTACAATGTCTGTTCATCTCTCCCTCTGTCAGAGCCTTCTATCTCTGAAACCTTAAAAGGTAGATTCTTGTAATTGTATTACTATAACTACTACAGAAACAAATACTAAAAGTTAAAGGGTGTGCCGGTAGTGACATGATTTCCACGTATATTGCTTTACTTTTTAAATCATAATTGTATTAATATGATTGCAGTTTTTCCGCCAGTACATGAAATACTGTTGCCATACGTACCAAATTAATAGCCCATGATAACGGTTTTCACCGAAAGGTATAACAACAAAATAAAGGGTGTTGCAATAGTGACGCTGTTTTACGTATATGACCTTTTTTTAACCGTAAAAGGTGGACACTTTAAATTTATACAGATTATGCTTTTCAATGTCTTGTAGTGTATGTGAATTTCTGCACATCACTTTAATAATAAGTGTTTGCATACATATGGACAACACTTTATGTAATTTAAGAATCTTTTGTTTAATTTTTAATTTCATAATTTTGTCGTACGTTAAGGAATTCATTGTCAGCAAAAATTTAAGTTCAATGGTTTTTGAAGGCCAGATATTCACATTTGTTTGTATGAAGTAAAAAATAATTTTGTGAGCTAGAATATTATTTGGATATTCAGCATAAATGTATTATTGTATTGATTATTTTCCAAAATGCTGACTCAAAAGAGGGCATTTTAATGCCCAGCTAATGCGGCAGAAGTGCTAAGAAAATACTAAAAACTTTTTCTTTTTATTTCTTTAAAAAAAATTAAAACTTATTACAGTCTACTTTTGTACTAAGCATGAAAAATAAAATTAACTAAAAAAAAGGGTGTTCCCTAGAAGCCTCTGTTTTGACTTGAAATTTAGACAGGGTATGTAGTACTATGCTCGCTATAATAGCAAATATAGCAAACTTAAAGGGTATCTGCATCCAGGATGTGATTGTGGCGATCATATGTTTATTGTGTTAGCTTTCGAAATATAAAAATATTAAAAATGTACTTTTGTCATTATCTGTGTGGTATTATTCGCTACTTATTTTGTTTACATCCATATTACTTCCTGTTATTTACTCTGGCACGGACTTTTCTATAGGTTTCGTTGAAGAACCTATAATTAGAATTTGGTTGTCTTACGTAGAATAGTCGTTGCTAAGGAATATGATGTAAAAGCTGCACAAAGCAAACATCGTTGTTATAAAATAATATCATTTTAACCTTTTGTGAGTTGTCTTACGCTTGAATATGCCTTTAAGCTTGTTCGTATTTAATATTCCCTAAACCCATCTAAAAAAGTTTGACAAGTTGTTTTCTACACATATTGCAAAAATGTAGCTGATACTTAGTAAATAAAGCTCCAATGAAAACTATAAGTTCTACAATACAAATTGCTTTTAAAGCTGTATACGGCGTACATGAACAAATAATACAAAAAAAAAAATTGAGAAAAAATCTAAGATTGAAACAATTTCATAATCTTCAACAAAGCGTGTAGATGCAAGACACTGACATGTTCCCGTTTTTATTTTCGTATTACGAGTAAAGCAGCAGTAGACGATTGTCATATAGTCATATTGTAACTGATTATGTTCTTCTTTTTTATGTTTTAGTGTAGGTTTTTTATTCCTGTTTGTTTGTTTTTTGCTTTTGGATGTGAATATAAGTTGGCATTCAACCCTGTTAATATGACATGATATGCAGTATTTACAACTGCAACATATAAATGTATGTTATGCGAGTACTACGTTGCAACGACAGAACACAAAACTACACCGTCATATCATGTTTTACTTTATAACTACGTCTGATAGTGATAAATTTCAAGGTAAGTCTTTTTGAACAGGGTTGTGCACAAAGATGTATTAAAGTCATTTTTTAACATTCAAATATCTTAAAGTAGGAACATTTTTAATCGAAAAATAGATTTTTATTGATTTTTTAAAATTATACTGGTTAGGAAGACTCTTGAAAACTAACTAGACTAACAAAAACTACTAAAAATTAGAAGGTGTTTCGTAAGTGACTTTTTTACACTCGAGTGGCCTTATTTTTGAATCGGCAGATACTTGAAACTTACACAGGGTATGTAGTATTATTCTTGCTATAGTAAAAATTATAGGAAATGATTAAAAGTTAAAGGATATCCCCACAGAAGACATGATTGTGGTTTATATTGGTTATATTTTAAAATGTAACAAAAAGACATTAAAATGAGTAAAAGCAAGTAATAAAAACATAAAATGAAAAATTTAATTATGCCCCATAATAGAGATTAAACAATTAAATTTAAACTCCAACATTGAGCGTAGCATGGAACTCTACGTGTATGAGCCCGACTCCTCTTGACTGGTTTATTTTTAGTTCATGTTTCAAAAGACAGAAAAAGTTTAGTACAGAAATTTTTGAATAAACTACAAAGTTACATTTTACCAAAATATTAAGTAAACTATAAAAAATAAATGATTTAGCACAAAAAATTATTTTTAGTATAAAAATTTATTTTTAGTACAAAACTTATTATTTTTTTAATACAAAAAAATAAAAAAAATGTGAAAAAAGTTTCACTACAACTATATGTATGTATGTATATAACATATAAACAAATAGCATGTCCTTTTAGACTAATTAGTAGAAATTTTTGGATAAAATAAGAACTTAAATTTTACCAAAATATTAAGTTAACTACAAAATAAATGTACAAAAAAATATACTTGGAAATTGTAAAACAAATAATTTTAGTACAAAAATTTATTTTTAGTACTAAAATTTACTTTTAGTATACAAATGTATTTTTAGTACAATAATTTATTTTTATTAATTTAACTATTTCTTTTAAGCTTTAGGTCTTTAAATAATTTTATTTTTATTTTTTCGATATTTCGCTACTCCTTTGTGTAGCATCATCAGGAAAAATTAACAAATTAACGTTATGAAAATTACAATTAAGTATTGAAAAAATTTTCTTCAAAGAAGAAAATTTTCTTCAAAGAAGAAAATTCTTCAAAGAAGAATATTTTTTCAATACTTAATTGTAATTTTCATAACGTTAATTTGTTAATTTTTCCTGATGATGCTACACAAAGGAGTAGCGAAATATCGAAAAAATAAAAATAAAATTATTTAAAGACCTAAAGCATAAAAGAAAATAGTTAAATTAATATTAATAAAAAGGTCAAATAAACTATATAAAATATAATTTATTTTTCTTAAAAAAATCTTTATACAAAAAAATAAAGAAAAGTGAAAAAAGTTTTAGCACAAATATATGTATGTATATAACATATAAGCAATTAGAATGTCTCTGTAGACACAAATAGGGTGTCCCTGTAGACTAGTTGGTAAACATTATTGGATAAAATAAAAACTTAAATTTTACCAAAATATTAAGTTAACAGCAAAAAATAAATGTACAAAAAATATTTTAGCACATAAATTTATTATTATTACAATAATTTATTTTTAGTACAAAACATTATTTTAATTAAAAAAAATTATTTTAGTATGAATCTTATTTAATATAATCTTATATAAAAAATTGTTAAAAAATTTTAAGTAAAAATATATGTATATACAAAAATAGGGTGTCCCATAAATTACAGCGAGTGAAGGTATTAGTTACTATGCTTCATTTATAATTTGTAATTATAATGTAGCATTTAATTAATCTAAAAAATTATAAACATATATAAACAAATATAAAATATAAATATTAAAATTTAAAATTTAAACGAAAAAAAACAGAATTCAAAATATTTAAGATTAAGTAAAATTTTGTTTTAAATTAACTTAAGCATAAAAATTATGTTTTTTTGTTAAACTTAAAAATTTATTTTAGTACAAAATTTAATACTTTACATGCTATAAAAATATTTAAAATTTATTTCCAAAACTTCATTATAAAATATTTTGGTTGAAAAATAACTACTCGCTAGTAATCCCCTTCAGCTAACAGTTAAAGTAGTTGCTGCTGCAATTGTCGCAGTAAATAAAATACAAGAAAAAAAGACAACTTCTCCAAACTACTTTACAACGTTAACATTTCCATTCTTTGCTTTTCAGATACAGGTACAAAATATTACAACATGATTGTATTTTCATGTTCTTGTACGAAGCACAGTGAGTCTTAAGGAAAAACAAAATTAATAAACGAAATATTTATATTCTGATTTGTTTTTCAATAGAGTGCTGAGAATTCCAGAATAATAAACACCGACTACAATAATAAACACCGACTACTTTGGACAAAATAAATTGGTTCTTAAAAACGTAGTGGCAACGCCATACCTTCCATTTATTTGTTTACTTTAAAAAAACCACAAATTAGTTATCTGTGCAACAAAAAACAAAATATTTTATATACAACAAAGGAGATCTGTTTTCCATTTTTATTTTTCAAATGCAAAATTAAATTAAAGTGAATTTATTTTTTTTTCATGACGAAACATGGCAACTTCAAACTCTTATATCTAATGTTAAAAGTTAAAGGCAAGATGTTCTTCCCTTTAGTTTATCAGTCACTTCTGGCTTAATGTATTCTTATAATAACGAAAAAATACTTATCACCCTGATAAAATCCTAACTTTAGCTAATGGCAAGTTATAATAATGAGCCTAAGAGTTACAAAATTTCGTTTGACAAGTGGTTATTTAAAAAAAATGTTTAGCCATTTTTTAATCTTATATGAATGGTCCTTCGAACCACTGTTTATATGCATTAGTACCACGAATTGTATTCGAACATGTCTTCCTTAGTTTCAGCAGTTATTATTAGTATGTGTAAGTCGTTATTCTATGTACATTAGGGTGCACCTTATTTTTTAACTTGCGAAATTGTACCGTCGTAACTCAACCTAGAAATGTTCTTTCCTTCAAAAAACTGTGTTCCGCAAGAAAATTAGGCTTATCACACATCGAGAAGGCGTGGCTCATCGGCTCTTAAATTGCGATAAAAATACAACTTATATTCAATTTTCATATGTGTTCATTTTGAGTTAAACGGCCAGAAAGTGAGAGGGTTATTTTTATTTACCTCCTGCACCAAAAAGTAAACTTTACTGTTGTTTTTAGAATTACTGAAGGGACATTTTAAAATTTGATTTAACGGCTATTAACCCGTTAATCTCCACCTAATTTCTATTCTGACATCTAATTTAGGACATAAGTAGGATGGATCTGTTTAATTATTGGAAAAAAACTATTGTATATGAAATTTTTTGAGGAGCGTTTTTGAGGAAAAATGAAAAAATCTTCTGGTCCCATTGTACAAATATTGAATATAATTTAGAGAAGAGTGAGCAGAAATTAAAAAAAGTCTTTTAAATCTGGAATGGAAGATCTGCATGTAAAAACCAGGCGATATGAAAGATACAAAGAGAGTCGATTCCAAATTTAACTTTCCTAATGCCAGGTGCCTTTCACCATGCGCATTAGATGTCTAAGGCCATTTATACATTAGAAATATTTTTATTTAGAGAACAGTTAATTTTAAGTGATTCTGGAAAGGTGAAAATATATTTAGCAGCTTCTATGCTGCTGGCTCAAAAATAAGTAAAAAGTATTACAGACATGTTTGTACTTATCACCGGAAGCTGTAGCTTTGGAACGTCTGCACCGATTTCGGCAACTTTTTTTTTAAATTTTTTATCACCAACTTAGACTTTTATGGAAAGAAAACTTAGCCACGCCCACTTTACGCCCAGTTTTTAAAGTATATAGACTACTATAATAGGTAGTTCTTTGAAATTTTGGACTAGTAATCAGTGGGCGTGGCTCTTTCCATACAAAGTAAACAATTATTATCGTCTACCTGAAGATTTACAAGATTTACAAGTAACTCTCATACTATTGTACATAGTCTAACAAAACATGGACTGGATTGGGAAAGTAGGCGTGGTACTTCCTATAAAATGTAAAAACTATTACCGTCCACCTAGAGAACTACAATAGGTAGGGTCTTGAAACTTTGCTCAAGTTACCCTCATACTATTGTGCATAGTCCAGCAAAATACAGACCGGATAAGGATGGTGGGAGTGTTACCTCCCATAAAAAGCAAGATATTATTATCGAGTTATTGCGCATAGTGTAGTAAAAAACAGATTGGATGGGAACAGTGGGCTTTATACCTTGCAAATAAACTGAAACAGTTTTGTGGTGAGAATAGCGAGTTTTCGAGTTAAAGGTTGTCCATATTTTTCGTCCAAGTGTTTTTGGGAATGGGTCTAAACGGCAAGAGATAAAAATTATTTTTAAATTAAATTTGGATTCAGGGAGTCAAGGAATATAAATAAAAAAATTTCAATGAAATCTGAAGTCTGAAATCTGTAAAAATTTTATTTTTTCGTATTTGATAAAAATATCTAGGAAAATTATTATTATTATCATTAATAACAATAATAAAAATCATTTATTTGTGTGAATAAAATATATCCTTTTAATTTTTTTTTACATTTAAGCCACGGCTTCCCGTTATGCAATCCGTACAATTTTTTCCAAAGCTTACTTTTTTCGATGTGATGAACATTTTGAGTGGGAGTTACAACCGAAAACTTTCAAGGTTTTCGGCCCATACAGGTAAGGCCCACCCTAATGTACATACATACGTGCTTGTAAGTAACTGTATCTATACATTTTATGATTATGAACGCTTTGGCATGCATATTAACCAGGTAGAAATGTTGTTTGAAATAGAAATCTACTAGTCGATTTTATTATTTTACTTTTCTTTTAATGCAAGTGAGTGCGGCTGATTGTTACTTGGTGTACACATGAGCCATTAGACAAGAAATTTTTTATAACTTCTAAACGACATTTGTATTTCTAAACATAAATTGCAACGCGCAATGAAAAAAAAACTATACAAGGATTTTGCTTTAGACTCCTCTATGCTCGTGTGAGTTTAACGTGTGTTTGTATGAATCATTAAAACAGTTGTAAAAAATCTTTTAAAACTGTTTGCTAGTGTGATAGTGCTTGTGCTGGTGTGAGTGTGAGTGTTAAGTTTAGTCTCTTGCCAACTATGCCAAAGAATGAGAAAATGTCTGCATTAGTTGGCAAATAACAACTAAAGATGAAGATGTAAGTAACAAATATGGAAAAAAATGAATCTCCTCACGTACAATTTGTTTTGCTTAATCTATAAATGGTTTTGTTGCTTGACAAAAAACAAATAAATAAAAAAATTAAATAGACAATGAAATATACAACAGGGTGTTTGGTGATATGATGGAACAGAATCAGGGGAAAAAATCTATATATATATAAAAAAAGTTGCAATGTGTTAGAAATTGATGTTCTCTGGAATGCGTGAACCGATTTTGTTTCTGCAAAGTTTATATGAAAGGTGACATCAATACCAAGGTTTTTATGTAAAAACGGTCTAAGTATGTGTATTGGTTCATGAGTTATATGTAGCTGGAATAGTTGGCGTGGTGCCGCCCACACAAAGTAAACAAATGTTAATATCGTATTCCTGGCGAACTGCAATAGATAGCGCCTTGAAACTTTGCAAGAGTAGCCTTTGTGCTAAGGCGCTTAGTCTGCCAAAATACAGAATGAATTGGGACAGTGGGCGTGGTACCTCCCATACAAAGTGAAAAATTATTATTTTGTATATAGAGAACTGTAATAGGCATGGTCTTCAAAGTGGGTACAAGTAAACCCCATACCCATGCAGATACTCTAGAAAAACATAGGCTGAATTGGGACAGTGAGTGTGGTACCCCCCATGTTAATATATAAAAATATATTAACAGTTAGTTAGACAGATATTAACAGTTATTTTACGTTAGTTTTTCTTGGCAAAGTCAGCATGTGCCTTAACTTTTATATAACATTATTATTATTTTTATTTGAACCTAATTTGCATATTTTATGCTAGAAAAACAAAATGCAATATACCGGTACATGTTAAGTATGAAATCAGTGGAAGTATAAAAACATAAAAATTAAAATAAACATTTTTAGTAGAAGAACCTAAGGCAGAATTTATTGTTTTTAGATTAAACATAAAATTACTTTTAACTGCAATTTTCTTCAAACTAAAACTTAATTTTTGGGTGTGTTTTAAGACACACATAAATTGAATGTAAAGACAAGAAAAACAGGTGTTGAAATTTAACAAAATAAAAAAGGTACAAAGAAAAACTCCACATACATATAATTTCAATAGTAAAGTTTGCAAAAAATTATTTTTTAAATCCAAATTTAAATGGTCGTTATTTATGCTTTTGCTTTTATGAACTGCGGTAAGGTATGTAAGGTTTGTTAAACATAAATTAGAATTTATATGTTTCGACTTCATATCATGTTTTTTAAGATGATAAATTGTATAGAATTAATTTGTATTGTATTGAGGTTGAATATTAGCACTTTTATAAAATGTTGTTAGGAAAAAATGAAATTGAGTGCTAATAAATAATAAACTCTAACAAAACGAGCATTCGCTTGCATTAACGTCGACCATGATGGCGCATGTACTTCACCAGGACAACGTGCTTGAATTTTGTAAATACGTATCAGAAATGGATAATGGAGTAAGGCGAAACGTCGACATCCCTTAATTTTGACTAGGATGATGTTTAGGCTGCACAACCAATGCTGCACTTTTCAGGCAAATATTGCAGTCATGAAAAGAGCGGAAAGCTAGCTAAGGTACCACAGTATATAATGCAAAGATATCCGGATTTGTTCCATTAGCAAAGAAGTTAAAAGTTCCCTTTGGAACGCTTATACGACGTCCAAATGGCTCGTTAATGCCAGGCATCTCTAGATGAGATGACAACACATTCAAACCTGGAACTCTTTTGGGCACAGGGATGCCCGGAATCCTTATGAATCAGTTAATTAAGTTAAAGTAAACTGTTAGCCCGACATACTGATGGCTGCTCAGCTCAGATGGTCTAAAGGGGACATCTGCACTAACTGGTAGTTCTTATGGCTTCAGTGTAATTACAAGAAGAATGCAAATCTGCTGAGAATAGATTGGCTGTGTTGACAGGGCACTGTATCATAGGTGTTCAAGTTATAATATTAAATCAAAAGTTGTCAGGTAAGAAGTAGAAGAAAGAGATAAAACGCTTCCTCAGTCATTTTCCAGTCCTCTTCACTAACAGGGCGACATATCTTTAACATGCTGTCTTTGGCATGATGTCTTTCAGGAAATTTTTTTATTCGGTCTTCAAGATGGTTTTACACTAGGCCAAGTGTGGATCTGCACTAACCTTAAGAATCGTTAACACATTCCATTAGCAGATATCACTAATGGACCATTAGAACCCAAGGGAGACGGTTTTTGAATATATAATGTTCAACCTTACCTAAATCAGTTATTTTCTGGCAGGAAATCAAGTTAAAAAAAAAACTCTAACGACTATGAAAACTCCATTGCAACGTGTTCTTTAACTGAAAAAAAAACAATGTTATAGTTGTTTGCCTCCCCTGAAAATTTGTAGATTTTGAGTTGGGACTACTTACGATTTAGTGTGCGATATTTACTAAAGTTTTGGTACCGTTTCAAATTAATTTAAGGGTGGTAAATTGATTCTTGGCAAAAAAGCTTAAATAGCAATTTTTATATAGAACTGGCGGTCGACAGGTATCCAGAGATTGCTTGACATAATTTGGCTATCCTTCTAGCAGCGACAAGATCTAAGAGCCCGATACCGCCCACCAACGCTAGGAGGTTTAAACAAAACTCACTCTTTAAATTTATAAATGCACGAAGTAAATTTCGATATTAAATATTAATTAATCGATAGTGAGATGAATTTGCATGTATGACCTTATATTTGAACAGTAATAGATTTACACTTAAAAATTACACAGATTATATTTTACAATATCTACTGTAACAGCAAGTAAGAAAAATATTTAAAAGTGAAAGAGTGTTTCCTAAATGTCGCGAATTTGAGAAAAAAAACTTAAACTAGTACCTTTAAAATTTTTTATTAAATGCAGTACGTATCCCTACGTGTGTGAGTCTGACTCACACTTGACTGATATATTTACAAACGTGAAAATACGAGTACAACAAAATACGCTTTTTGATGATATTTTTAGATATTATTAAGAATACTTAAATTATTAGTCGAATTATTTTATTAACATACAAATTAATTTATTAAAAAAAGTCAGGCTTAAGTTCGTTTAATTCTTTCTAAGTAGAAAGAATATTTTTTGATCAATTTTTAAAGTAGAAATGGGAAAATGATATTTTAGATACTCGACAGCTACGTCCATCTTCATCATTCTTCGTATCTATCTACTTTGGCTAGTGTTTAGTTGTAAACATCATCTATTTAACCAACAAAACAATCTTTATACTTAGAAAGAATTAAAAGAACTTAAGCCTGACTTTAAAAATTTATTTGGATATTTATTATTTTAATTAAATGCAAGGACGTATTTAGTTTAATGGATAAAAAAATGTTCAATGAATACCACTTAGACCGAACCTTAACGAGCTAAATCATTTCCTGTTGCTACAATACTAACATAGCTCTAGGTAAACTATATATGTATTCTAATTATTTTAACACTTTTAAATTAGTTACGTAATGTATCCTCTATTTACAAGTCACGATTTATAGCTTCTTAGCCACTACTAATTTGACAAGTCATGGAATGACTACGATGAGAACAATTGTCACCAATTAATTGTGTTTATACGTAGGAAAATTACTAAAACTTTTAGGTAAAACTGTTGTTGCTTTTTATACATTGGAATATTTTTTACATTACATTACATTATAACTTACATTTGATTAAGAGCAACGTGATCATAATTTACGGATTACTGTTTTTTTGTAAACTTTGTATTTTCACTTAATATTTATTGTTTTTATTATTAATAATTTTATAGTTCCATTTGCACTTAATGAGTTTTATTTGTAAATTGAATTTAAGTTCTTTGTTGTTGAGTAAAATCACACATTTAAAATGAAAATTTTAAATACTAATTATTTATACTTAAAAAGACATTTAATCTAGACTTAATATGATCAATACTTAAAAATTTCATACCGATCTTATTTTTAAATAGTATGTACATATGTATACACATACATATATATATATACCTTCATTGATAACGATGCATATAGATGATTTGCGTAGATGAGGTAATTTGCTATCAAACAAAAAAGATTCAGCTCAATATCTTTCTTACGTGCAAAACTAGATGTTCTTAAAGAGAGGCACTCCCATATTTATCACACTCTTATCAGTTTATGTTAACATAACAGTAGGATAACATAACATAAATCAGTAACATAAACTAATAAAAGTGTGATGAAGAACACATCAGGGTTGTCAGATATGGCGATTTCTCGCCAAACGTGGCGATTTTCAATCATATTTGGCGATCAAATTTTGGATTTGGCGACATGGCGACTTTTTGGCGATTTTTGAAATATTTGGCGATATTGTTGGCGATTTTTCATAGGCTTTTGGCTAACATTAGAAACTGAACTAAGGAATATCAGAATGGATAACAAAAAAATTGAAGTTGTTTTTTATATTTAAATATGATTTTACTTCTGGAAACCAGAAACTTTCGAAACATAAATTTATTTAAAAATGTTTTTAATTTCGAAAGATGATTTTATTCTAGAAATTGGAATGTTTTTTTAAAGTTTACAAGCAACTTTCGATTTTAAAATATTGCAATTCTTAATCACAAACAAAATTTCTCGTATTCAAATATATATGTAAATTCTAACATGCTTTTGGATACTTAACAACCACAATAGAAAATATTAACTTTTGTTTTAGAAAGATTATAAAAAATATTATATTCTATCTAATTATGTACAGCTACATTAGTTTTGTATTTGATGTGATGGTAATTCCAATGATTTTTTAAACTTATTTTTTACATACAAAGGAAGTTTTGAAATAAGGATTAAGTTCGTTTTATTTTCTCTAAGTTGGAAGAATATTTTTTTACAAATTAATTTTAAAGAAAAATTGGATTTTTTTTAATTTATATTCTACTAATTACTTGCTAGAAAGATCGATTTCAATAATGAATTCCATCAAAACTAGACTGTGAAACACATGCTATAATTTTAAGAATTGAAGTGGGGAATTTGGCGCACATGTGTCGATCTTTAGTGATGTTGAATAAATTTAATTTCTATAAAACATATTCTAAACAAGAACACGGTAACAAATACTATAAGGATGGGTATGTTCAGGTCTCCATTTATTATAATAACCACTATTTCTAATTATTTTAAGTAAACATTTTACCTTCTCGTGTTTACTAATCATTTTAAATAAAAAACAAAATACTTATATATTTTGGCGAATTTTTTTTTTTCTATTTTAGGCGAATTTTAGATATTTCGATTAAATTTATTTTTTGTGATTTGTTAAAAATATTTTTAAATTTTGGCGATTTTTCACATCGATTTTGGCGAAATAGTTGAAAATAAATCTGACAACCCTGGAACACATAGTTTTGAATGTAAAAAAGATATTTAGCTGAATCTTTTTTTGTTTAATAGCACATTAAATCGTCTACATCTAAGATATTAGAAAACAAATTTTAAATTCGCTGCTGTTATCTGTAAATTTCGAAAATTTGGTAAAAATGGTTCAATATGAGGAAAAAAATATTAAATATTTAAAAAAAAAAATTGTATTTGTTACACGATTCAAATGAAATGAATGTGGAAAAGTAATTAGTCAACGAAAATCAAATCGCAAAAAATCTGCAACATTAAGGTAAAGAAAATCTCACAATACTCAAAATAAAGACAAGAAATTCCAAAATTGGAATATTTTAGTCTTTTGCCCATAAAGTCCACGTATAGGCTAGGACGCATGAAATATTTTCAGCAATAATTGGGACTATATATAGCTTTAGTACAGCAGTCTTATTTTTCCGATCACAGTTTTGGGAATTGAAAGAACCTCCATCTTCTACAAGGATGATCACGCACATATAGTTAGCTTACACAAACATATAAAATTTTTATATATTCCTTAAGAAAATTTGTTTCTATTAAAAAATCAAGACTGATGCCCCTTTTCTGCTAAACTACATAAATATGCAACTATTTTGGAATTTTTAAATTAAAATTCGTCTAGTTTTTAACTCAAAAAAAAAAAATAAACCCCTAAATTTTGCAACAATATTTTAAATTTTGCTGGCTAACTAAGAGAAAATTTAAGAAAAAAAATTTCATAAAAATTGTACTCAATATTTTGAAAAAACTGGACCAGGGTATCGAAAAATCAAAAATTTTCATTTTAAATTGATTAAAACACGATTAATTTACAACTTAATTTATAGATTAAAGTATTATTTTTATTATCCATACCTTTAAGACCACGTATAATTTAAGAAAATCAAACAAAAATTTAAAAAGGTCTAAGCTCTAAAAATAATTGCAGGTGCGAAGTACCCAACTTTGAGACCTCAGCTTATGGCAAATTTTGGATCAATAGGCCTAGTCAATTTCAAATGGCTATTTTCTAATTTTATAACTTAAATATATTTAAGAATAAATATGTGACAAATATTCATAAAAAATTATTTTGATTTATAAAATTTTTATAAAACCAATTTTCATACAAAATGTGTTTATTAAATCTGAAAATATTTTTTATGAATTTGACCTTAAATGTATAAGTATTTGTATATATCTGTGTTAATAAGGAATAAGTCAATTTAAGCAAAATTTAAGTTACTGGCACCTTTGTAATATCCGCACTCCAAAGTTTCAAATTATTTTGCACCATTTTTTAGAAATTATAGCGAAATTACATTCTGCTTATTTTTTTCACAACATATTAATTGCAACGCCTGCACACTTTTGAGAGATATACATGAGATGCTTCTCCAAAATTTAAATTAATTTTAAAGTTTAAAATTGCTGTCCTACAAAACTTAAAAATTAGACTTAAGCATTTTTTCCTTATTGCCACAGATATGTAAATAATTTAGAATTTTTTTCGAAAATAAATGCTTACCAAATTCAATGTCAAAAATCGCCAAAATAATTTTTTTTTTTCAATAATATTTTTATATTTTATTAATATTTATATTTTATATTCATATGTTTATGAAATCTATTTAATAAGAATGCTTTTAAAGGATTCTTAAATATGAATGAAATATATACATATGTATATTCTCGTATAATTTCAATGTTTTCATCATACATTCATTCCAATTGAACAATTTTACTTTTCAGAATGTAAAAAAAAGGAAAATAGTCCTAACTTTGCCATCCTTAATTCATATATTTATGTAGAAGTAAAAAGTTTCTAGTCAAATAAATAACATAAAATTCATTGCACTTCAAAAAATTATAAAATCGCCAACTATTTTAGAAATCGCCAAAAAGGGCCATGTCGCCAAATCAAAAAACTGTACGCCAAATAACTTTGAAAATCGCAACAGGAAATTTTTCACTTTTGCGGCTACCTAAACGGTGTTAATAATCATTCCTAGGAAGTTCATATGTTCTAGAAAGTTGTTTATTGAGATCTTAGGTTCATTTTTGTAGTTGATTGTTTCCTTGAATTTTGAACGGTTTGCTACCTATGGACCTGAACAGGGGAAAAAAGGTAAAAAAAATTGAATTTTTAAAATTTTTTGTGATTTTGACCTTGAAGATGAAGTTTTTTGATTTTCACAATTTTTGTTCTTTATGATAAGAGCTACAACTTTGCCTCAGAGAGTATATCAAAATTCCAAACGGTTTGAAAAATATGAGCTTGAGTAAATGATCATTTTTTTGCAAAAATGACATAGAGGCCCCACATCTTTGAGGGCCCATAAAAAAAACCTGGAGGACTTTGTCAAAACTGGGAGACAGGGGTCTATTTTTTTGGTCTTTTATCACGTAGTGGTGTCTGTATATGGTTATTTTTTTCCGTGTGAATAAATAATGTTTCACAACTCATATTCAAAACTGAATTAAAATAACAAAAAAAACAAAAGATTTTACAAAACTGTCCAAATTTAATCTTAAAAAATTTTTGTTGTCCCAAATTACGATTTTCCATCCTTTTTAATGAAAACCCCGTTAGGTAAATAATCTAAATCTAGTAGCTCTGCATATACACATTAACTGCTGAATTAAATTGGTTTTCTTCTGTATTTGTTGTCGCAACTTATCCGTTAACAGTACATAGTATTTAACCGTTACGGTGTGTGTCTTAGCTTAAAAGTCATAAAACAGGATGAGTCAAATAAATTCGAACGAAAATTGTTTCATTTTACACTCAAACTGTTTCTGCAGTTTAAAATACTAAAATTAAAGACTACTGTGCTGGTCTTGTTTATTTAAAATAAAATAAAATAAATAAATAACACTAGCCTTTACTCCCGACTGTAGCGATATTTTAATATTATTTTCCACATTCTTCCTCATTATGGAAACTCTTGAACTTTCTAGCATTAGATCGCTTAAATCCCCCATGGTGTCCGCATTTAATAAGTGTCTAACCGTCGATCTAAACCTTATGCTGAATTCTCGCACATAATGTGCACTCCTATCTCAGCCTCTTCCAGGCTCTGTCTGCAAATATCTCCCACTTCGATCTACACCTTGGCCAGATGATACTTGAAGTTGTCATGACCGACCTGTCACTAACGCAGTTATCCAGCTTAAGGTATTTCGAATTTATTCAAAAAACTTCTTGGCTTTCGAGTCAAAAGACTATTGCCTCAGAAGTGCCTTTAAAGATTAACCCATCCACCTCTTGTGAGTTACTCGTGTCCATCTATTCAGAGTTCTTTAGTTTTTGCGAGGCTTCCTTGTATATCGCTACCGGGTTTTCAAGAACCTGTTCGATTTTATCAAAATTAAAATTCATTAAATTCTCAGTAATGCAGAAATGATGTTCACCCTCTCAGAGCTTTACATGCCCATCTTTTTAAGTCTATAATAAAACTGGATTTTGGCAGGTATCCAGAGAGTTTAAATTTAGCAAGTCTTCTTATAAAGACAACATATAATGAAGAGCCTATTCCCATTCGCCAAACTTATGCTACTAAACTCAGTAAGCAATATCCTCGTGCCTGCTCCTTGACGTTAGCTGTCGCCGTCCCAGCTTTTACTATGGTTATCTGGCAAAGCATCATCTTTTCAAATGTACTGTAATAGGTAGCGCTTTGGAATTTTGCATCAGTAACCCGCATATAAAGATACATTGTGTAGAGAAATACAGACTGAATTTGAATGGAGGGCGTGGTACCTCCTATATTATCGCGTACCTAGAGAACTACATTAGGTATAGTCTTGAAATTTTGCACAAGTAACCCTCATAATAATTTGCATAGTCTAGAAAAATACAGACTGGATACGAATACTGGGAGTGCCACATCCCATTCAAAAGTAAAAAAAATTCTTATCGTGTTAATACGTAAAGACTAGCAAAAAACAAGTTGGATGGGAACATTTTTGACTTGAGAAAATCGTGCGTTTTCGGGATAAAGGTTGGTAATACTTTTCTTTTAAGTGTTTATTGTATTTTTTGTGGATGGGCGTAGCGAAGTACACCGGGGATAGCTAGTATAGTATATGAAAAGAAATGAAAGAACATAACGCAAAGATAATTAAGAGTCAAATTTAATAGTTCATTTGCTTCACGACTTACTCCGTTTACTAAACAGTTTTCTTTAGTTAGTTTTTTTTATTAAATTAAAATTTTTTTTATTTTTTAAATGATCGTTAAAGCAGTGTTAAGTAATATTTTCTTCTTCTCTTCGTTGCTTCTGTAGGGTTTATAGTAAACTGTAGTAAAGTAAAGCTATTTATTAAATTAAAAATATATGCAGCATATTTGAAAGAGTAGAAGAAAAATAAAATTTATATTGTTTTTATTGAAGAATTAAATTAGAAAACCGATATAGAAATAAGATTTTTAATTTAGGAGTTGTAGTTAAATTAATTACATATAAATAATCTGAGATTATCTGTTGCAAATTTAATTTGATTCAATAATTATTACTGATTTTTTACTTAAATATATAAATTTAATTCAATCCAAATTTTTCTAAGTTTTGAACTTAAATAAAAAGGTTAGTTCTAACAGGCAGCCAAAATCTTTTAGAACAATCAGTCTCAGTAGCATTTATTAGAAACTGTGGATATCTTTTAGATATTTTGGATAAGAAAACCGGTTAGTGAAACCTATTAGTAAACGATTTTATAGCAGAGAAACGTCCATAAGCCCTTATCTCCTTTCGATACTGATTATTTAACTGAAATTTCTGAAATACGGATACCGATAAGTCTTGTGAATTTTAATTTAAGAAAATAATTGTATTTCATATATTATTTATCGGTTTTATTAATATTTATTTATTTTTTATATTTTAGAATACAATTAAAAATTATATTCTAACTTAATTTACCTAGCATAGTAAAGAAGACCTTCACTGGTTGTAATGAAACACTCAGAGTCTTTGGAGGGAATCGAACCCAAAACTCCCATACAGGCTAGCACAAAAAAAAAAATTACTTTTCTTTAAAATTTACCTATGGGAGTCAAACGTATGATTTAAAAAAATATCTTGTATCTACCAAAAGTACGCAGGCGTTGCAATTAATAAGTTGTGAAAGAAGTTTTTATGATTTCGAAAAATAGCTTCTAGTTTCTTAAGATTTTTTCCAAATGCGATTCGATATTGAAAAAAGATAAGCAGAAAGTTATTTTGCTATAACTTCCTGAAAAATTTTACTAAATAATTGAAAATTTGCACATGGGTACTTTGAAGTACGCATATTTCAAAGGTGCCAGTGAATAAATTTTTGCTTAAGTCGACTTAAGCACTTATTCCTTATTACCACAGAATAGTATTAGCAATCAATATTAAGAAGATATTCGTTTGAAAACCGATAAAAAAGTATTTTTAAATACTGCGACCGTGAGCATTATTTAATGACCGTGACCTTGTATTTAAATATGAATTTCTGTGTACTTTTAAAGAGAAATTCATTCAAGTCTTTGATAGCATATCATGGTAGCGATTGAAAGGAAACTTGATGGAAAAAGTTTGGAAAATTATAAACATCTGCACGCAAAGAAAAAATATGAGGTTGAGCAACATATTATGATTGAATTACATGGTTGTTAAACCATATTATTATTAACATAATAATAATAATAATATTGTTATGTTAGAACCATGTTATTGTCTAAGTTAAAAATAACAATATTATAATATGACCATTTTAAGTATAATGAAATTTTATTTTGTTATGATTTGTTAATATAGTGAGATATGTATGTATTTTTAAAAACATAACTTATTTGTTTATAGGAACATACCTTATAATTAAACATGATTATTTATGTTTATTTTTTACGCATTTGATATGAGAAATGACTAATTCATAAATTATTATTTTCTTAAAACTTAATAATGTAAAAAAAACAAAACACAAAACTTTAAAACTTGAAAAACAAACATTATTTGGTTGTCGTTCAAAAATTATATAGTTCAAACCAACCATGTTGCATTTTTTGGATGTAGTAACCATTAAAGATCAAATAGTAACAAAAAATTGTTTATCATTACCATAGTTATGATTAAAACAACTATAAGGTGTTTTCGCAACCGTATATTTTTACAGAGAACTTAGGATGGTTCTTGTAACCATACCATAACCATGTTATTTTTCTGCGTGTCTGGAATTGCTTAAATAAAGGGTTGAGAAGTTGAATGGGAAATTCCCAACGAGAGCTTTACGATCAAGTTAAGGTTTTCTATAAGGTGGCTTTGAATCGACTGTCCTGTAAAGTATGGTTTTCGATAATCTGCTTAAAGAACTTGAAAGCTTTGGTTTCCATATCGATATGCTTACACCGACTGATTTATTCTATCCATGGATGGGTAGTCAACAAACTCTAGATCTAAGTAATGCACTATTTATTACACGGATAACTCTTAGACTCACTGAACTGCTTTAAACGATTCTACAACCGACACTTTTATCATAATGCCAATATGGAGCGATGTGCCTGCCACCAACTTTTTTGGCAAAACATGATGTTGAAGTAATAATGATCTACTGGCCTTTTGTTGCCATCATTTGGCCAATACTTTTATCGGATGTTCGGGTGTGGCGACTCAAGATTAAACGGGTCTCTATATGCCACCGTATATCGCCTTATTTTTATTTTTTTAATATATATTTTTTAAAAGACATCACTACCTACGAAGCTTTTTGGTTGTTTGCAGCAAAACATCCAGAGTATTTAACGGGAATCGAACCCGCCAGCTGATAGATTAGCACACTAACAATCAGTCTATCGAGGCACTCGATCAATTCGATCACTGAAGCAACTAAAACTATTTAAGTTATGGCTTATATGATATTTTTTTTTAATTTCTGCGAAGAAGAATCGAAAGAGCATTCTTCGATGCCGAGCATTTTTTGTATAAAAAGCAGGAACTTTGTGAGAAATATGCGTGTACTAAAATGTTTAAGAACAGCTACTGCACCAGAGTGACTGATGACAGGCAAAACCTCGTTGACTTGTGTATATGTGATCCGGTCTATCAGAAGGTGGCTTATGACTCAAAAACAAAATTTCGAAAAATTAGCTGTTAAAGATAAACAATGCATTTCGTCAGTTTCTTAGTAGTTTTTATTTTGAATTATGAACAGTCATGCTCAAAAGGCAACCAAAAAATGCAAAAGAGCATAAATGAGATAAGTTCGTGTGTGTATATACAGAGCTATGTTTTTTTCAATGCAAAGCACAAACCAGTTTCTGACCCATTTCTTATCTTGATTCTGGATTTTCAATAAAATTCTGTTTTTCTTTCTTTTGAGCTCTTCTTTCTCTACATTTTTAGTACACTTGTAAGCAATTTAGGACTTTCTAGTTTTCACCACGTAAAAGAGCGTCTCAAAAACTATCGAAACCAAAAAGAAAGTGAAATTTTTTTTTTGAGTCATAAGCCACCTTTTCATAGGCCGGGTCACATATATTCCTTAAAGAAACCAATAATGGGTTCAATATAGTGTATAGCCTGTTACTTTAGGAAAATACCTCAGAACTTTTTAGGCAGAAATCTCTTAGTTCTTATGCAGCTAAAAAAAACATCCATTACTAGAATAATCTGTCAAAACATAGCCTTGTCTAGCTGTAAGCTTTAGCGAAAATACAAAACAGATATAACATGGCATAATAGACCTGAAAATAACTTCAATATCATTACTTTTCAGCAATGATTGTTTTTTTCCAGCCAAATGCACTGCCAAACGCGCTGTCAAAATTGGATTTTCTATTTGGGTTTGCATCATACAAAAATTATCTTATACATACAGAAGTACAAGAGAATTTTTTAAATAATGATAGGTGCGCTGAATTAGGCTTGGCTTTTACTTACTATGAATTAAAAAAACTATACCCAGCTTTACCATTTTCCTCAAATAGATTTTATAACTTTTAATTCATATTTTAAGCACAAGTCACACACTTGTTATTATTTGTGTTTTTCATTTCAAAGAAAAATATCAAGAAAAGCCCTTAATGTTAAATGAGCTTATTTCAAACCTAATGATTTAATCATTTTTCAAATAATGCTACAAGTATTTAAATGACTGATATCATTCTTCACACTAGCAAATTGTCTGGTCTCTTAATAAGACTAAAAAAAACGTTTTAATGGTTGTTTTGAAGTGTTACTTTTAGATTTCTTTTCATTCTTCTTAGCAATTGTCTCAAACTAAAACTCTTCCAGAGATGGAGCTCAGAAATTATCTGAGTGACACTCCATTAATCTGCAACCAAGTAGAAAACCTTAAAGGACTACTTGTATCTGTAGGAGCTGATGATGAAGAGCAGAAAAATTAGTTGGAAGACAGCAAGGAAATTTTAAATATTTCCTGGCAAAAGTCGTGCAAACATTTATACACTCAAGGACAATACATTCACACGCACATTATGTGCAAACTTAAACAAAAAAAAAAAAAAAAAAAAAATACTTAAGAGAGAAAATAAAATGATAAGACTTAGGGATGACTTAAGGCTAAAACGCTTCTTTGAATAGATATGCTCTGTTTTTAAATGCTTATAAAACAAAGAGCACAAAATTTGCAAAAAAAATTTGAATAGAAGGAAATCACATGCACTTTTATAATAAATTCTTGTAGGAATAAAATAACGCTTTATAAAAAGAAAAGAGATATTTAAGATAATAAGCCAAAGTGAATTAGGGATAACAGAAATGTTTAGTGCAAATTAGGAATTTTTTTGAAAGTTCAGTTATAACACTCAC
>CATIVE010000524.1:0-12351 GCA_949628195.1 Phasia obesa
AAAAGGACAAAAATCTGTGACGACCTATATTTTTCATAAAAAATCAATTTTTTTATATGAAAATCTTATTTTTGCTGTATCTTCTTAAAACAGCGTCTAATCGAGAAAAGGACAAAAATCTGTGACGACCTATATTTTTCATAAAAAATCTATTTTTTTATATGAAAATCTTATTTTTGCTGTATCTTCTTAAAACAGCGTCTAATCGAAAAAAGCACAAAAATCTGTGACGACCTATATTTTGCATAAAAAATCTATTTTTAGTATGAAAATTTTATTTTTGCTGTATCTTCTTAAAACAGCGTCTAATCGAAAAAAGCACAAAAATCTGTGGCGACCTACATTTTTTAAAAAAAATCTATTTTTTTATATGAAAATCTTATTTTTGCTGTATCTTCTTAAAACAGCGTCTAATCGAGAAAAGGACAAAAATCTGTGACGACCTATATTTTTCATAAAAAATCAATTTTTTTATATGAAAATCTTATTTTTGCTGCATCTTCTTAAAACAGCGTCTAATCGAAAAAAAGCACAAAAATCTGTGACGACCTACATTTTTAAAAAAAAATCTATTTTTTTATATGAAAATTTTATTTTTGCTGTATCGTCTTAAAACAGTGTCTAATGGAGAAAAGGACAAAAATCTGTGGCGACCTACATTTTTAAAAAAAATCTATTTTTTTATATGAAAATCTTATTTTTGCTGTATCTTCTTAAAACAGCGTCTAATCGAGAAAAGGACAAAAATCTGTGACGACCTATATTTTTCATAAAAAATCAATTTTTTTATATGAAAATCTTATTTTTGCTGCATCTTCTTAAAACAGCGTCTAATCGAGAAAAGGACAAAAATCTGTGTCGAACTATATTTTTCATAAAAAATCTATTTTTTTATATGAAAATCTTATTTTTGCTGTATCTTCTTAAAACAGCGTCTAATCGAGAAAAGGACAAAAATCTGTGGCGACCTACATTTTTAAAAAAAAATCTATTTTTTTATATGAAAATCTTATTTTTGCTGTATCTTCTTAAAACAGCGTCTAATCGAGAAAAGGACAAAAATCTGTGACGACCTATATTTTTCATAAAAAATCAATTTTTTTATATGAAAATCTTATTTTTGCTGTATCTTCTTAAAACAGCGTCTAATCGAGAAAAGGACAAAAATCTGTGACGACCTACATTTTTAAAAAAAAATCTATTTTTTGTATGAAAATTTTATTTTTGCTGTATCGTCTTAAAACAGTGTCTAATCGAGAAAAGGACAAAAATCTGTGACGACCTATATTTTTCATAAAAAATCAATTTTTTTATATGAAAATCTTATTTTTGCTGTATCTTCTTAAAACAGCGTCTAATCGAAAAAAGCACAAAAATCTGTGACGACCTATATTTTGCAAAAAAATCTATTTTTTGTATGAGAATTTTATTTTTGCTGTATCGTCTTAAAACAGTGTCTAATCGAGAAAAGGACAAAAATCTGTGGCGACCTACATTTTAAAAAAAAAAATCTATTTTTTTATATGAAAATCTTATTTTTGCTTTATCTTCTTAAAACAGCGTCTAATCGAGAAAAGGACAAAAATCTGTGTCGACCTATATTTTTCATAAAAAATCTATTTTTTAATATGAAAATCTTATTATTGCTGTATCTTCTTAAATAAGCGTCTAATCGAGAAAAGGACAAAAATCTGTGACGACCTATATTTTACATAAAAAATCTATTTTTATATGAAAATCTTATTTTTGCTGTATCTTCTTAAAACAGCGTCTAATCGACAAAAGGACAAAAATCTGTGCCGACCTATATTTTTCATAAAAAAGCTATTTTTTATATGAAAATCTTATTTTTGCTGTGTCTTCTTAAATAAGCGTCTAATCGAGAAAAGGACAAAAATCTGTGACGACCTATATTTTACATAAAAAATCTATTTTTATATGAAAATCTTATTTTTGCTGTATCTTCTTAAAACAGCGTCTAATCGACAAAAGGACAAAAATCTGTGCCGACCTATATTTTTCATAAAAAAGCTATTTTTTATATGAAAATCTTATTTTTGCTGTGTCTTCTTAAATAAGCGTCTAATCGAGAAAAGGACAAAAATCTGTGACGACCTATATTTTACATAAAAAATCTATTTTTATATGAAAATCTTATTTTTGCTGTATCTTCTTAAATAAGCGTCTAATCGAGAAAAGGACAAAAATCTGAGACAACCTATAATTTTCATAAAAAATCTATTTTTAGTATGAAAACCTATTTTTGCTGTATCTTCTTAAAACAGCGTCTAATCGAAAAAAGGACAAAAATCTGTGACGACCTATATTTTTCATAATTTTTTCATTTTCATCTATTTTTTTATATGAAAATCTTATTTTTGCTGTATCCTCTTAAATAAGCGTCTAATCGAGAAAAGGACAAAAATCTGTGACGACCTATATTTTTCATAATTTTTTCATTTTCATCTATTTTTTTATATGAAAATCTTATTTTTGCTGTATCTTCTTAAAACAGCGTCTAATCGAAATAAATTAGTCAATTGCGAGTTAGACTCACACACTTAGGGTTCCGTACTATGTTTAGTACAAATTGAAAAATTCAAGTCGTTAATTTTTTTATGTCTTATGAGTCACCCTTTAATTTTAAAATTAAAGTCATAATTGCATCACTGTTGGAAGACCATACAATTACAATTTTTGTTATAGCGGCCATGGTAATACACTATCTATAGAAATATACATGCGCCTACCTATTGCGGTTCAAAAACTAAGGTAATATACGTGAAAAACATGTCACTGATGGACCACCCTTTAGATATTAGTAATTGTTACAGCGGCCGAAGTACAACATCTACTGTAAACATTTCAAGAGTCTACCTATTACGGTTCAAAAAATAAGGCTATTTACGTACAAATCATGTCTCTGTCGGAACACCCTTTAATTTTGTTATTTATTATAGCGGCCATGGCAATTCTCTTTCTATGAATATATCAAGAGTCTACCTATTACTATTAAAAAATAACATACTATACATGAAAAACATGTCGCTGTTTTTAATTTTTAGTAATTGTAATAACGGCCTTGGCAACACATCTTCTATACAAACTGGAAGAGTATACTTATTACGGTTCAAAAAAGATGTCGTATACATGCAAAACATGTCCAAACCCTTTACATTTTTATTTTTTTATAGGGGTCATAGTAATACACCATTTGTGAAAATTTCAAGAGTCTATCTATTATGGTTAAAAAATTAGTCAATGTGCATGCAAATCACACCACTATCGGATTACCATTTAATTTTAAGGATTATTTTTTTAGACTTGTTTAAAAAGCGAACTAAGTTTTAATTACTGCTTGCATATTTTTAGTGTATTCTTCCTACAGTTGAAGAAAAAAGCACATATTCTTAAATAATACCTCTCTATCGGAACACTATAAGATTTAGTATTTGCTACTATAGCGGCCACAGCTATACACCTTCTGTGAAAATTTTAAGCATCTACCTATTATGGTTTAAAACTTAGGCCTTATACATGCAAATCACACAACTATCGGAACACCCTTTAATTTTTAGTTTTATTTTTTATAGTTGTTTATATAGTGAACTAAGTTTTAATTACTGTTTGTAAATTTCAAGTGTATCCCACCTACAGTTCACGAAATATGCACATATTCGTGAATAACACTTCTCTATCGTTACACCCTATAAGTTTTAGTATTTGTTGCTATAGCGGCAACAGCTATATATCATCTGTGAAAATTTCAAGAGTCTACCTATTACGGTTCAAGAGATAAAAGGCGCTGAGAGACGGACAGACATTGTAGCGAAAACAATAGGGTCACGTTTTTACACTTTGTGTACGGAACCCTAAAAATAAACCTAAAAATTAAAGGATGGTCCGACAGTGACGTGATTTGCTCGCATGTGGTCTAATGTTTGATTTATAACAGGTAGACTCTTGAAATTTCCACAGAAGGTGTATTACTACGGCCTCTATAACATATAGTAAAGGATGTTCCGACAGTGACATGATTTGCTAGTATATGGTCTTTTTTTGAACCGTAATAGGTGGACTCGATATTTTCATAGAAAGTGTATTACAATTACGAAAATTTAAAGGGTGTTCCGATAGTCTTACGATTTTTGTAATATGCTTTAGTATAGAAAATGATTCCAAATTAAAGGTGGGGCACCCTTTAATTTTAAAATTACATATTAAAGGTAGTACGAAACCCTGCGTGTGTGAGTCTGACACGCAGTTGACTGATTAATTGTTTTATATTTACTTGCAAAAAACCTTTAGAAGACATTTGGGAACAACGTTTGAGAATCAATGGATAATAAAACAAGTAAAAGTGCTATATTCGGCCGTGCCGAATCTTCTATACCCTTCACCACGGTGATTTTATTTATACAGACATGTACAGCATTATCCATATTGTTGACTCTTTATTTAAATAAAGTCGTATAAGAAAAAATCATTATTCATGAGTTAAAGAAATAGAAGACATATGAAAACAAATTCCGTTTGCTACAATTGTCGCCGTGTTGTCAGCTACTTAATGATATTGAAGCCGACGCTACATCGTAAACTCTGACATTGTTGTAGAAATACTTATTTTGCTTTTATAAAATTAAATAACTTTTTCAAAAACTTTTAAATATCTCCTCCAAAACTTTTTGTTTGTATATGAATTTGTAATTTACAATAATAATGTAATTTGTGACATTTTCTTTTGTTGAATAAAATAGAAATTAGCCTAAGTTGACGACATCCACAACGGTGGTCGTGTAGCCATGTAGCTATACTCGCTTCAAAAAAAAAAAAACGTTTACCTATAAACGTGTGTATTTTATTTTTGGCAGTTTTTACCCGGTATCCTGATGATGTCTATGTGTTTAATGCACCTAGGTTTTAAACAAAGATCTCATCTATTTTAAATCAATCGCATTTAAAAAAAAAAAAATCAAACGCATTTAAAACAAGTAAAAGTGCTATATTCGGCCGTGCCGAATCTTCTATACCCTTCACCACGGTGATTTTATTTATACAGACATGTACAGCATTATCCATATTGTAAAGAAATAGAAGACAACAAATTCCGTTTGCTACAATTGTCGCCGTGTTGTCAGCTACTTAATGATATTGAAGCCGACAGCTACATCGTAAACTCTGACATTGTTGTAAAAATACTTATTTTGCTTTTATAAAATTAAAAAAACTTTTTCAAAAACTTTTAAATATTTTCTCCAATACTTTTTGTTTGTATATGAATTTGTAATTTACAATTTTGTGACATTTTCTTTTGTTGAATAAAATACAAATTAGCCTAAGTTGACGACAGCCACAACGGTGGTCGTGTAGCCATGTAGCTATACTGGCTTCAAAAAAAAAAACGTTTACCTATAAACGTGTGTATTTTATTTTTGGCAGTTTTTACCCGGTATCCTGATGATGTCTATGTGTTTAATGCACCTAGGTTTTAAACAAAGATCTCATCTATTTTAAATCAATCGCATTTAAAAAAAAAAAATCAAACGCATTTAAAAAAATATGTTACTCTATATACACACATACATACATATGTATATTCTTAATATTAAATATATGTTATGTTACAGTCATGATTTTCATTTTCAAAGAAATATTGAAATTTTTGTTTTAATTTTTCGAAAATTGTGTGTAAAAATTTTTTGTAAAAATATTTTTTTAAAAATTTTTTGTAAAATTTTATTCGAAATTTTTTTGGAAAATTTTTAAAAAAAATTTTTTTTCTAATATTTTTCTCTAAAATATCTTTTTGAAAATGCTTTGTAAATTTTTTTGTAAATATTTTTGAAAAAAATTGTTTTAAAAAATTTTTTTTTAAAAATTTTTTTAAAAATTTTTTTTTAAAAATTTGATTGAAATTTTTTTGTTAAATTTTGGACCTTTCTCCAATATATTGAGTTAGAATGGTCAGACTAAAGCAAAAAGAAATCTTACAAAAAAAAAAAAATTTCATCATATTGACACATGGGGGGCCCTCTTAACTGCTCCTATTTGTCAGTAGGTACCCTGTGGGTCCATTGGCTACCTCTATGCGTATTGCTTTCTATTAAGGTCTCTAATACAAATAAAAGCAGAAAAACCCTACCAATCTAAAAACAAACAAAAATCGCCCCTCGCAGGGGGTTATTGATCCCCCGAGATCTGTATGCACTCCTTGCGATCTACCTGTCACATTCTAATATTTATTTGACAAAAAAAGGCAAAACAGAATCATTAAAGCCGAAAAAAATTAAAAAAAAACGTAAAAAAAACGTAAAAAAAATATAGGTGGGCGTGGTTTTTGGCCCGTAGCCTCCAAAGGAATGATCCGATGTTGCTGAATTGCAATACCAAAATTTTCGAAACTATGCCTGACAGATTGGTGTGCTTAAATTTTTTGTATCTCTTCTGGTGCCTTGGCAAATGACATTACCACACTAACACGGACAGACGGACAGACGGACAGACGGACAGACGGACAGACGGACATCGCTCAATCAACTTCTCTATATATAAGGATCCAGAATATATATACTTTATGGGGTCGGAAATGAATATTGTAGAAATTACACACGGAATGACAAACTTATATATACCCTTTCCACCTGTGGTGAAGGGTATAAAAATATGTTACTCTATATACACACATACATACATATGTATATTCTTAATATTAAATATATGTTATGTTACAGTCATGATTTTCATTTTCAAAGAAATATTGAAATTTTTGTTTTAATTTTTCGAAAATTGTGTGTAAAAATTTTTTGTAAAAATATTTTTTTAAAAATTTTTTGTAAAATTTTATTCGAAAATTTTTTGGAAAATTTTTAAAAAAAATTTTTTTTCTAATATTTTTCTGTAAAATATCTTTTTGAAAATGCTTTGTAAATTTTTTTGTAAATATTTTTGAAAAAAATTTTTTTTGAAAAAATTTTTTTTTTAAAAATTTTTTAAAAAATTTTTTTTTAAAAATTTGATTGAAATTTTTTTGTTAAATTTTGGACCTTTCTCCAATCTATTGAGTTAGAATGGTCAGACTAAAGCAAAAAGAAATCCTTACAAAAAAAATAAAAAATTCATCATATTGACACATGGGGGGCCCTTTTAACTGCTCCTATTTGTCAGTGGGTACCCTGTGGGTCCATTGGCTACCTCTATGCGTATTGCTTTCTATTAAGGTCTCTAATACAAATCAAAGCAGAAAAACCCTACCAATCTAAAAACAAACAAAAATCGCCCCTCGCAGGGGGTTATTGATCCCCCGATAACTGTATGCACTCCTTGCGATCTACCTGTCACACTCTAATATTTATTTGACAAAAAAAGGCAAAACAGAATCATTAAAGCCGAAAAAAATTAAAAAAAAACGTAAAAAAAATATAGGTGGGCGTGGTTTTTGGCCCGTAGCCTCCAAAGGAATGATCCGATGTTGCTGAATTGCAATACCAAAATTTTCGAAACTATGCCTGACAGATTGGTGTGCTTAAATTTTTTGTATCTCTTCTGATGCCTTGGCAAATGACATTACCACACTAACACGGACAGACGGACAGACGGACAGACGGACAGACGGACAGACGGACAGACGGACAGACGGACAGACGGACAGACGGACAGACGGACAGACGGACAGACGGACAGACGGACAGACGGACATCGCTTAATCAACTTCTCTATGTATAAGGATCCAGAATATATATACTTTATGGGGTCGGAAATGAATATTGTAGAAATTACACACGGAATGACAAACTTATATATACCCTTTCCACCTGTGGTGAAGGGTATAAAAATATGTTACTCTATATACACACATACATACATATGTATATTCTTAATATTAAATATATGTTATGTTACAGTCATGATTTTCATTTTCAAAGAAATATTGAAATTTTTGTTTTAATTTTTCGAAAATTGTGTGTAAAAATTTTTTGTAAAAATATTTTTTTAAAAATTTTTTGTAAAATTTTATTCGAAAATTTTTTGGAAAATTTTTTAAAAAAATTTTTTTTCTAATATTTTTCTGTAAAATATCTTTTTGAAAATGCTTTGTAAATTTTTTTGTAAATATTTTTTAAAAAATTTTTTTTTAAAAATTTTTTTAAAAATTTTTTTTTAAAAATTTGATTGAAATTTTTTTGTTAAATTTTGGACCTTTCTCCAATATATTGAGTTAGAATGGTCAGACTAAAGCAAAAAGAAATCCTTACAAAAAAAAAAAAAATTCATCATATTGACACATGGGGGGCCCTTTTAACTGCTCCTATTTGTCAGTAGGTACCCTGTGGGTCCATTGGCTACCTCTATGCGTATTGCTTTTTATTAAGGTCTCTAATACAAATCAAAGCAGAAAAACCCTACCAATCTAAAAACAAACAAAAATCGCCCCTCGCAGGGGGTTATTGATCCCCCGAGATCTGTATGCACTCCTTGCGATCTACCTGTCACACTCTAATATTTATTTGACAAAAAAAGGCAAAACAGAATCATTAAAGCCGAAAAAAATTAAAAAAAAACGTAAAAAAAACGTAAAAAAAATATAGGTGGGCGTGGTTTTTGGCCCGTAGCCTCCAAAGGAATGATCCGATGTTGCTGAATTGCAATACCAAAATTTTCGAAACTATGCCTGACAGATTGGTGTGCTTAAATTTTTTGTATCTCTTCTGATGCCTTGGCAAATGACATTACCACACTAACACGGACAGACGGACAGACGGACAGACGGACAGACGGACATCGCTTAATCAACTTCTCTATGTATAAGGATCCAGAATATATATACTTTATGGGGTCGGAAATGAATATTGTAGAAATTACACACGGAATGACAAACTTATATATACCCTTTCCACCTGTGGTGAAGGGTATAAAAATATGTTACTCTATATACACACATACATACATATGTATATTCTTAATATTAAATATATGTTATGTTACAGTCATGATTTTCATTTTCAAAGAAATATTGAAATTTTTGTTTTAATTTTTCGAAAATTGTGTGTAAAAATTTTTTGTAAAAATATTTTTTTAAAAATTTTTTGTAAAATTTTATTCGAAAATTTTTTGGAAAATTTTTTAAAAAAATTTTTTTTCTAATATTTTTCTGTAAAATATCTTTTTGAAAATGCTTTGTAAATTTTTTTGTAAATATTTTTGAAAAAAATTTTTTTAAAAAATTTTTTTTTAAAAATTTTTTTAAAAATTTTTTTTTAAAAATTTGATTGAAATTTTTTTGTTAAATTTTGGACCTTTCTCCAATATATTGAGTTAGAATGGTCAGACTAAAGCAAAAAGAAATCCTTACAAAAAAAAAAAAATTCATCATATTGACACATGGGGGGCCCTTTTAACTGCTCCTATTTGTCAGTAGGTACCCTGTGGGTCCATTGGCTACCTCTATGCGTATTGCTTTTTATTAAGGTCTCTAATACAAATCAAAGCAGAAAAACCCTACCAATCTAAAAACAAACAAAAATCGCCCCTCGCAGGGGGTTATTGATCCCCCGAGATCTGTATGCACTCCTTGCGATCTACCTGTCACACTCTAATATTTATTTGACAAAAAAAGGCAAAACAGAATCATTAAAGCCGAAAAAAAATTAAAAAAAAAACGTAAAAAAAACGTAAAAAAAATATAGGTGGGCGTGGTTTTTGGCCCGTAGCCTCCAAAGGAATGATCCGATGTTGCTGAATTGCAATACCAAAATTTTCGAAACTATGCCTGACAGATTGGTGTGCTTAAATTTTTTGTATCTCTTCTGATGCCTTGGCAAATGACATTACCACACTAACACGGACAGACGGACAGACGGACAGACGGACAGACGGACAGACGGACAGACGGACAGACGGACATCGCTTAATCAACTTCTCTATGTATAAGGATCCAGAATATATATACTTTATGGGGTCGGAAATGAATATTGTAGAAATTACACACGGAATGACAAACTTATATATACCCTTTCCACCTGTGGTGAAGGGTATAAAAAAACGTTTACCTATAAACGTGTGTATTTTATTTTTGGCAGTTTTTACCCGGTATCCTGATGATGTCTATGTGTTTAATGCACCTAGGTTTTAAACAAAGATCTCATCTATTTTAAATCAATCGCATTTAAAAAAAAAAAATCAAACGCATTTAAAACAAGTAAAAGTGCTATATTCGGCCGTGCCGAATCTTCTATACCCTTCACCACGGTGATTTTATTTATACAGACATGTACAGCATTATCCATATTGTAAAGAAATAGAAGACAACAAATTCCGTTTGCTACAATTGTCGCCGTGTTGTCAGCTACTTAATGATATTGAAGCCGACAGCTACATCGTAAACTCTGACATTGTTGTAAAAATACTTATTTTGCTTTTATAAAATTAAAAAAACTTTTTCAAAAACTTTTAAATATTTTCTCCAATACTTTTTGTTTGTATATGAATTTGTAATTTACAATTTTGTGACATTTTCTTTTGTTGAATAAAATACAAATTAGCCTAAGTTGACGACAGCCACAACGGTGGTCGTGTAGCCATGTAGCTATACTGGCTTCAAAAAAAAAAACGTTTACCTATAAACGTGTGTATTTTATTTTTGGCAGTTTTTACCCGGTATCCTGATGATGTCTATGTGTTTAATGCACCTAGGTTTTAAACAAAGATCTCATCTATTTTAAATCAATCGCATTTAAAAAAAAAAAAATCAAACGCATTTAAAAAAATATGTTACTCTATATACACACATACATACATATGTATATTCTTAATATTAAATATATGTTATGTTACAGTCATGATTTCATTTTCAAAGAAATATTGAAATTTTTGTTTTAATTTTTCGAAAATTGTGTGTAAAAATTTTTTGTAAAAATATTTTTTTAAAAATTTTTTGTAAAATTTTATTCGAAATTTTTTGGAAAATTTTTAAAAAAATTTTTTTTCTAATATTTTTCTCTAAAATATCTTTTTGAAAATGCTTTGTAAATTTTTTTGTAAATATTTTTGAAAAAAATTGTTTTAAAAAATTTTTTTTTAAAAATTTTTTTAAAAATTTTTTTTTAAAAATTTGATTGAAATTTTTTTGTTAAATTTTGGACCTTTCTCCAATATATTGAGTTAGAATGGTCAGACTAAAGCAAAAAGAAATCTTACAAAAAAAAAAAATTTCATCATATTGACACATGGGGGGCCCTCTTAACTGCTCCTATTTGTCAGTAGGTACCCTGTGGGTCCATTGGCTACCTCTATGCGTATTGCTTTCTATTAAGGTCTCTAATACAAATAAAAGCAGAAAAACCTACCAATCTAAAAACAAACAAAAATCGCCCCTCGCAGGGGGTTATTGATCCCCCGAGATCTGTATGCACTCCTTGCGATCTACCTGTCACATTCTAATATTTATTTGACAAAAAAAGGCAAAACAGAATCATTAAAGCCGAAAAAAATTAAAAAAAAACGTAAAAAAAACGTAAAAAAAATATAGGTGGGCGTGGTTTTTGGCCCGTAGCCTCCAAAGGAATGATCCGATGTTGCTGAATTGCAATACCAAAATTTTCGAAACTATGCCTGACAGATTGGTGTGCTTAAATTTTTTGTATCTCTTCTGGTGCCTTGGCAAATGACATTACCACACTAACACGGACAGACGGACAGACGGACAGACGGACAGACGGACAGACGGACAGACGGACATCGCTCAATCAACTTCTCTATATATAAGGATCCAGAATATATATACTTTATGGGGTCGGAAATGAATATTGTAGAAATTACACACGGAATGACAAACTTATATATACCCTTTCCACCTGTGGTGAAGGGTATAAAAATATGTTACTCTATATACACACATACATACATATGTATATTCTTAATATTAAATATATGTTATGTTACAGTCATGATTTTCATTTTCAAAGAAATATTGAAATTTTTGTTTTAATTTTCGAAAATTGTGTGTAAAAATTTTTTGTAAAAATATTTTTTTAAAAATTTTTTGTAAAATTTTATTCGAAAATTTTTGGAAAATTTTTAAAAAAAATTTTTTTTCTAATATTTTTCTGTGTAAAATATCTTTTTGAAAATGCTTTGTAAATTTTTTTGTAAATATTTTTGAAAAAAATTTTTTTGAAAAAATTTTTTTTTTTAAAAATTTTTTAAAAAATTTTTTTTTAAAAATTTGATTGAAATTTTTTTGTTAAATTTTGGACCTTTCTCCAATCTATTGAGTTAGAATGGTCAGACTAAAGCAAAAAGAAATCCTTACAAAAAAATAAAAAATTCATCATATTGACACATGGGGGGCCCTTT
>CATIVE010000525.1:0-20125 GCA_949628195.1 Phasia obesa
TGCTCTTATGTTTGTTAATATAAATTTTCGAAAAACCCCAAAAGATTCGCTTTCTTTGGTTATCTCTATACCATAAACAAGTTGCAACTTAAACACATGTTTCTTACCAAAACTAACTACAGTCTGTCAAGGAAATGTTTTTACATTGTGAAAAAAGTTTTGGTTTTGAATTTTATAAGAGAAAATAATGTTTACCTTTTTTATTATCATAAATTTGTTTATTAAATAAATTTTTTCTATATTTTATCTTACAAATAACATCAAAAAAGAAAACCCAGAAAAAATAAACAAAATTAAAAACAGTAATTTGTATGGCAACAATTGGCATCAATCACAACTTGCAGGTACCCTTTGATGAAATAAATAAACTTTTGCACACATTACGTTAGTTTTTTATTACATTACTTCAAAATTGTAGCTTTTAACTCATCTTTTAGAATACCTCTTAGCAACTTTCTTCACAGATAACCTCATAAATTTTCAACTGGATAACTAAGTCAGAACTCTGAGCAGTAGTATACAGAAAGTATACCAAGAGCTTTATGTATGTGGTCTTTATCATGATAAAATTATAAATTTAGTTTTTTTCAGTATAAATTCTATATTTATTGACCCTGAGCAAGTCAATTTTGGTGTTTCTTTTGTTTTTCTTCCTTTTTTAATTACAGTATAGATCGAATGAAAGACACTTAGCCTATAGGCTAAGGCTATATATAGGTTTATCCATCTTA
This sequence comes from Phasia obesa, assembly GCA_949628195.1. NCBI lineage: Eukaryota > Metazoa > Arthropoda > Insecta > Diptera > Tachinidae > Phasia > Phasia obesa. The sequence continues at coordinate 732 of CATIVE010000525.1, forward strand.
CCATTGCAGTGTTTACCTGAGTGAACCCTGTTGTTACTTGGTTATACATACATATACCGAAGTAGTATAACAAGATCTTTTATTTATATACAACGCCAGCTTTAATTTCCGTTCAGTTAATGAAATGAATCTATTTTTTTATATTTTTAAGTAATAATTTGGTTAATCACCCTGCAATATACGGAATAGTTAATCCTTTTTTTTACGTGACTTTAATATATGGATATATAAATACTTATGTATATACGCAAAATATGTTAGGTACATATTTTAAAGGCTTCAAAAAAAATCAATAGTTTTCAAAGTTTCATGTAGAACATACATAGCTGTAAGCCGATATAAATATTAAATGCTTATTACGAAAAGGATAATGTAATACGAGTTTTTTTTTTATTTAAAGTTCAAATAAATGTCGGATTGCCTGGTCACGTTCATTTTATTTGTTATCTCTATCATTGTCATTAAAATAAAATTAAATTGCTATACATATACATTTTTTCAAATGGATTTGTAGTAACTAATAGGTTTATTAACTCACTACAGATATTTGTGCCCAAACATGCAACTAAAAAGAAGTTGATAATAAATTTAATGCCACACATGTTAAAACATGAACTCAAACATTATTTTCATTGTCAATGTTGGTCTTGTTTTATGTTTGCCTTGTACCATGTATTCAATAGTATAAAAAATATAAACAAGAGGGTAGAATAACTTATAGACAATCTAAGCTTAAAGTACCAAAGATAAAAAAGTCATAATAGGGATTAATAATTTTTTTAAGGAACTAATTTTCAAGAACTATTAAAGTGAAGCGCGTAATGCTTAACTTCTCCAACATAAAATTTTTTTTTAATTAATATTGCTGACTCATTAAAATCAAAGTTTAATTAGACTAGAGTTTGCCCACAAATACAAATTAATAATTACTTTTAATAGATTTAAGAAAATTTCGAAAAAAAAATTTAACATTTTTTGCTGTTTGTGTAATTTTGGCCAAAGTACTAAAAAATACAGCGGTGTGCATCAACTCAACTCAACTCATAAACAATAAAATGCTCTTTTTTAGGGTTCCGTACACAAAGTGTAAAAACGTCCCCTATTGTTTTCGCTGTCTGTCTGTCTGTCAGCGCCTTTTATCTCTGGAACCGTAATAGGTAGACTCTTGAAATTTTCACAGATGATGTATAGCTGTTGCCGCTAATACTAAAACTTATAGGATATTTCGATAGAGAGGTGTTATTCACGAATATGCGCCTATTTCGTGAACTGTAGGTGGGATACACTTGAAATTTACAAACAGTTATTAAAACTTAGTTCACTATATAAACAACTATAATAAAATAAAACTAAAAATTAAAGGGTGTTCCGATAGTGGTGTGATTTTCACGTATGAGGGCTAAGTTTTGAACCATAATAGGTAGATGCTTGAAATTTTCAAAGAAGGTGTCTAGCTGTGGCCGCTATAGTGGCAAATACTAAATCTTATAGGGTGTTCCGATAGAGAGGTGTTATTTACGAACATCTGCTTTTTTCTTCAACTGTAGGAAGAATACACTAAAAATATGCAAGTAGTAATTAAAACTTAGTACGCTATATAAACAAGTCTAAAAAATAAACTTAAAAATTAAAGGGTGTTCCGATAGTGGTGTGATTTGCATGTATAAAGCCCAAGTTTTGAACCATAATAGGTAGACTCTTGAAAGTTTCACAGAAGCTGTGTAACTGTAGCCACTATAGCAACAAATACTAAAACTTATAGGGTGTCCCTAAAGTGAAGTGTTATATGCCTTTATATCTTTATTTTTTGAGCTATAGGAGGCAACGACTTAAAATTTGCAGAAAGTAATTTAATCTATGTTCGCGTTATAAGCAAGTATACAATATTAAACCTAAAAATTAAAAGGTGTTCCGATAGTGACGCGATTTGCATGTATGTATATGGCCTAAAAGCGTGTTTACATTGCGTGTACAAGTCATATGGAATGTCAGATTTTCCATATGTAAAACTATACACATAGTGTAAACCTCTTGAAACATAACATATGTTATTTACCTATGTGCAATAACATGTGTTAGTTTTTTATTTAAAGCACGCTCTATTTGATGTGTAAAACTATATGACAACAGATGTTTTCAGTGATGTTCACTTTTAGTTTCAAAAATTCCGCTTATTTATTTTAATCATGAATTTAAGGAGTTTAAAATTAACCAATACCTTGTTCTAAATATTGTTAGTAATTTCATGTTCGCAGATTTATATCGATACCTCACAGGTGATATTAATAATAAAATTACATACATATGTAATCTAATATATTGGGTGATTTTTTTGAGGTTAGGATATTCATGCATTAGTATTTGACAGATCACGTGAGATTTCAGACATGGTGCCAAAGAGAAAGATGCTCAGTATGCTTTGACATTTCATCATGAATAGACTTACTAACGAGCAACGCTTGCAAATCATTGAATTTTATTACCAAAATCAGTGTTCGGTTCGAAATGTTCAAATGTGACAAATTTTGTTCAGCGATGAGGCTCATTTCTGGTTGAATGGCTACGTAAATAAGCAAAATTGCCGCATTTGGAGTGAAGAGCAACCAGAAGCCGTTCAAGAACTGCCCATGCATCCCGAAAAATGCACTGTTTGGTGTGGTTTGTACGCTGGTGGAATCATTGGACCGTATTTTTTCAAAGATGCTGTTGGACGCAACGTTACGGTGAATGGCGATCGCTATCGTTCGATGCTAACAAACTTTTTGTTGCCAAAAATAGAACAACTGAACTTGGTTGACATGTGGTTTCAACAAGATGGCGCTACATGCCACACAGCTCGCGATTCTATGGCCATTTTGAGGGAAAACTTCGGAGAACAATTCATCTCAAGAAATGGACCGGTAAGTTGGCCACCAAGATCATGCGATTTGACGCCTTTAGACTATTTTTTGTGGGGCTACGTCAAGTCTAAAGTCTACAGAAATAAGCCAGCAACTATTCCAGCTTTGGAAGACAACATTTCCGAAGAAATTCGGGCTATTCCGGCCGAAATGCTCGAAAAAGTTGCCCAAAATTGGACTTTCCGAATGGACCACCTAAGACGCAGCCGCGGTCAACATTTAAATGAAATTATCTTCAAAAAGTAAATGTCATGGACCAATCTAACGTTTCAAATAAAGAACCGATGAGATTATGCAAATTTTATGCGTTTTTTTTAAAAAAAAAGTTCTCAAGCTCTTAAATACATCTATTATACATCTATTTGCAAGTTTGTTTAATTGTATGTCAATCACGGTTAAATCGAATATATTGATATTTAAAACGGACAGATCTTTATTTTTTGTAGGTCCAATGGGATATATGTATGTGTTTTGAAAACTAGGGCCAGGAGGCTATATGGGACATTTTTATACGAATGACTCAATTTTAATATTTTTGTGTTTATCTATTTTACCGGTAATAAGAAAGACTGAATTAAATTAAAAATTTAATTTACTATAGTGTATTATTTTTAAATATTTTTTAAGACGGTAAGCAAACTTTGTAAACTGTAATATCACCTAATTAACAACTTTGGACCGCAGGATAAAAAAATGCTACAGAGGTATTGTGGGTATCGAAAGTGCTGCAAATCACTTCATTAAACCGTTACTTTAGAAAATGAGAGAACTCCATTTTATGAAAAAAAAAAAAAAAAATGAATAAAACCTAAGTCTTATTACAAATTACATAATTTTATGTTTTTAATCCATGTTGAATAGTACTATTTTTTATATTGCAATATTTTAAGAAGCATTATCAGAAGTGAGCAATCATTCTGCAACGATGGTGAAAAATCTTCGCTATGTAACCTAAGAAATATATGTAAGTATTGTAATTTCTTTCTCTCTTTTTCCATTTTTTACCCTTAAAATTAAATATAATTTTATTTTTTTGTTTTTTGTTTTACTGTACCAAGAAGAATGAAATGATATTGAAATAAAATATGTATGCAAATAAACTATTCAATTTTTTGGTATTATAATTACATTCCAGTAAAAGAAAATCAACAACTACATTGGCGCATACCAAAACCTTTTTTTGCAGCTAAAATAGATAACTATTATTGCATATTAAACTTACATGCAATAAGACCACAAAAAAATATAAAATAAGTCTATTCCGACTTGTGATTTTTTTAACGCCATTCATATTCAAATCATTAAATGAAATAAAATGGAGTTCTCTAATTTCCAAAAGCAACGGCTCAATTATTTTAAAGAAATTTAGTTTAATTTGTCATAAGAATTAGGATAAAAAATATTTTATTCCTAATAAAAAAAAAGAGTGAAAATAAATTGACATTAACATCAACAAAATTATTCATTAAATTGTTGCTGATATAGTTCAAATGATATTAATTATTACTTATTGTATTATTGTATTATTTATTATAATTATTTTTTGTTTTTATATAATTTGTCTCTTATAAATTGATTTCTGTACTTTTGTAGAAGCACCCAAATGATAACACAAAACGGTAGTTCTTACCATAGTTGACATCACTAGCGGGTGTCTAATAAAATGAAATGGCGGCAAAAATATACAAAATTGCCTAATAACTTATTACAACAAGTCCCAATAAAGCTATCATTATTAGTTTTATTATATAGTCTAACAATTTAAAAAAATAATCCATCTAAACCACACTTTGAAGACCAGCTGTTTTAAATATTTGATTTTTGTTTTCAACAAAAGGAGGTTATGTCATATGTACGTTTGAACACAAAAATTATAAACCATATGTAAAACACTGATTTTGACATACACATGAAATTCCATATGGATAGCAATTTTGACAATACATATGACTTGTACACTCAATGTAAACACACCTTAAGTATTGAACGATAATAGGTAGACTATGACCCCTATAAAAACAATAAAAATTTAAAGGGTTTTCCAACAGTGACGTCTTTTGCATATATAACGACATATCTTTTGAACCGTAATAAGTAGACTCTTCCAATTTGTATAGAAGATGTGTTGCCATGGCCGTTATGACAATTACTAAAAATTAAAGCGTGTTCTGACAGTGACGTTTTTCACGTTTAGTAACTTAGTTTTTGAATAGTAATAGGTAGAATAGTATTCATAGAAAGAAAATTGCCATGGCCGCCATAGCAAATAACAAAATTAAAGGGTGTTCCGACAGACACATGATTTGTACGTAAATAGCCTTATTTTTTGAACCGTAATAGATAGATTCTTTAAATGTTTACAGTAGATGTTGTACTTCGGCCGCTGTAAGAATTACTAATATCTAAAGGGTGACATGTTTTTCACGTATATTACCTTATTTTTTAACCGCAATAGGTGGGCGCATGTATATTTTTATAGATAGTGTATTACCATGGCCGCTATAACAAAAATTGCTAAAATTTAAAGGGTGTTCAAACAGTGATGCAATTATGTCTTTAATTTTAAAATTAAAGCGTGACTCATAAGACATGAAAAAACTAAGAACTTGAATTTTTAAAGTTGTACTAAACATACATAGTACGGAACCCTACATGTGTGAGTCTAACTCGCACCTGACTAATTTATTTAATTACGATTATTATACATCGCCTCCCTTTTTTCTTATAGAAACATCTTTTTTTAAACATTTTATATTAAATTTAGATATAATTTGATTACTTTCGTTCTCCATTGCAATTTTTAATGAATGTACATTCATATGTAAAACACAAAGCACAAACAGCTGTTTCCGTATGAAATGTGCGATCGGTTTCGGACTTTGCTTAAGCAAATGACATTTGACGAAACTCAACGAAAAGTGTTGTTAAGTACATTATAGTTTGTCACATATGATTTGTATGTAATTGCACAGTTGCTTAAAGGCCCAACTATAATATGCATAAGCTGGCTTAAGGCCCAACTATAATATGCATAAGCTGGCTTAAGCTAATGTCAAAAAATGAACGAAAAGTCTGTCAAATGCTTAAGCAACTTATTGAAGACTTTTAGGTGGCTACAATGTACTTACATGAATCTAAAAACTATTATGACACAGTTGCAAATTTGTTTTATTCGTACTTTTGAAAAATAATAATTTTGTTCTGAATAAATTAAATTTGTTAACAAAAAGGTGTTAAATAAACATATTTTATGTACCTAATACCATTCAGATACAAATTAATAATTATTTTTAATAGTTTTAAGAAAATTTCAAAAGAAAAATTTAACATTTTTTGCTGTTTGTGTAATTTTGGCCAAAAGTACTAAAAAATACAGCGGTGTGCATCACTCAACTCATAAACAATAAAATGCTCTGTCTTTTTAATTACGATTATTATACAACGCCTCCCTTTTTTCTTACAGAAACTTCTTTTTTTAAATATTTTATATTAAATTTAGATATAATTTGTTCACTTTCGTTCTCCATTGCAATTTTTTATGACTGTACATTCATATGTAAAACACAAGGCACAAACAGCTGTTTCCGTACGGAATGTGCGATCGGTTTCGGACTTTGCTTAAGCAAATGAAATTTGACGAAACTCAACGAAAAGTGTTGTTAAGTACATTATAGTTTGCGACATATGATTTATATGTAATTGCACAGTTGCTTAAGTTGGCTTAAGCTAGCTTATGCATATTATAGTTGGGCCTTTAAGCTAATGTCAAAAAATGAACGAAAAGTCTGTCAAATGCGTAAGCAACTTATTGAAGACTTTTAGGTGGCTACAATGTACTTACATGAATCCAGAAACTATTATGCCACAGTTGCACATTTGTTTTATTCGTACTTATGCTTTTCGTACTTTTTTATGACACTGGTATAAGTCATATATTTTATGTTTCGAGATATTAAGAGGTTTGTATTTTAAAGGATTAAAAAATATTTTTGTATTATGGAGTAAAATATTTTGACAATTAAATAGTGCCAACAAAAGAGTATTTATTATGATTGTGAATATTATAACCATTTTTAAAAGGTAGTGTGGTTTTAAAAGGTTGAAATGACTTATACCATTTTCAAAATTAACTACATGACTTTAACAATGACTTGAACCATCAAGAATAAATTTTTTGTTAGAAATTAACATTTTATTCAAAATCATTACATTGTAATTAAGTAATTTATTTTTAGCTTGTGGAAAATTGGTGGGATATAGGGTAGTAAATCCATCATATCTTTTTTTCTTCTGTTATTGGTCTAACGGTTGTATATAGTGAAAGCAAATCAATATTTTCGTATATTCTTGGCCTTCCTCTTTTGGTTGAAAGGTCTAACACTTTGAATTCGGAATTGTCATCCAAAGAAGTTTTATAAAACATATTCTATGGAGATTTTTTTTAGAAATCTAGTCCATTGTATTTTTAGCTAAGATACAGCTTCTCCATTGGTGTTTCTCTTTCTATTAGTCGTTGATTCTCTCAATTATTTCGACGAAATGAAATCTTTCCGAGCCATTTGTTGTACCAAAAATGGGTTTCTCTTTTTACATAATTCTATTAAATAACTTATTCTTCTTCGCCGTATAATGTCTACAATTAATTATAAATAGTGACAACATTACTAATAATTATTTTGCCAAACTTTGAAAGCATACTGACTTATACCACTATTAAAATATACAGTTATTGTAATTTGTTTAGCAACCAAAAAATAAATTCAATTTATCAACTTAATTTTCATGGCATACTGCGAATTACTTCAGATTATGTTACTTTATTAGGATTTGATATGAAATAGCTGATAAACTAGATTTTTCAATTTTTTTGACTTATACCACTTTCAAAATCAAGGGCTCATATACAAATTAAAAATTATTTTTAATAGTTTTAAGAAAATTTCGAATGAAAAATTTATCATTTTTTGCTGTTTGTGTAATTTTGGCCAAAAGTACTAAAAAATACAGCGGTGTGCATCATTCAACTCATGAACAATAAAATGCTCTTTCTTTTTAATTACGATTATTATGCAACGCCTCCCTTTTTTCTTATAGAAATTTATTTTTTTTAAACATTTTATATTAAATTTAGATACAATTTGTTCACTTTCGTTCTCCATTGCAATTTTTTACAAATGTACATTCATATGTAAAACACAAAGCACAAACAGCTGTTTCCGTACGAAATGTGCGATCGGTTTCGGACATTTGACGAAACTTAACGAAAAGTGTTGTTAAGTACATTATAGTTTGCCACATATGATTTATATGTAATTGCACAGTTGCTTAAGTTGGCTTAAGCTAGCTTAAGCATATTATAGTTGGGCCTTAAGTTAGCTTGAGCTAGCTTATGCATATTATAGTTGGGCCTTTAAGCACTTTTTCCTTATTGCCACAGATATATAGATTTAATGACTCATGTCACATGTGTATGATACATACAGTCTGTCAAGAATTTGTTTTGATAAAAATTGTTTTTTTTTGGCTTTTATAATAAAGGATAGTGTCTTTTTGATGTTTTAATTAATGTTTTTATTAATTCCATTTTGTCTATATATTAACTAACAAACAACAAAAATTATAAAAAAAACCGCAATTGTTATTTAAAAAAAAGAAAACAAAAAAAAATTGAGTTGTCAACAAAAATATTTTTTTACAATTTTTGCTCATGTTGTTATTTTTATATTACTGTTAATTTTTATTGGTCAAGCATAACTTTTCTAAAGTCAAGTGACCAATGACATGTTTTTTTTAAATTTTTGTTTAGATTTCTAATAAAATTAATAAAAACGGAGAATTAACGAGAATGCCAAGTAAAATAACAATTTGTTTAAGGAACTAAATTTCAAGAACTATTAATTTGAAAAAACAAAAAAAAACGTGTAGTTTGTAATGCACTCCTTAACTTTTCCAACATTTTTATTTAAAATTAATATTTCTTACTCTTTAAATTCAAAGTTTAATTAGATTTGATGACTCATGTCACATGTGCATGCTACATATAGTCTGTCAAGAATTTGTTTTGATAAAAAATGCTTTCTTTTTGGCTTTTATCTCGGGTTTGGGATTTTCCGGAGTTTTTTATTTCCCAGGTAACGGGAAAAAATATTCGCATTCCCGGAAACTCACGGGATCCCGTGAAAAAAATGCTCTTAAAGAAAATTACTTTATTTACCGAAAAAACAGTATTTAAAAATTCATAGCCTGGGTCAATAAGTATAGAACTTATACCGATAGAAAACCGAATTTGAGTTTTATCAGGATAGCGATCACAAACATAAGGCTCTTTGGGATTTTCTAAATCTGTGCAAAGAACTGTATAACTCATGCTCAGAGTCCTGGACTTACGTTGAAAAAACAGTGCTTAGAGGCGCTCCAAAACTAAGATGAGTTAGAGTCTGTAGTTTTAACGCAATACAAAACAAAAACTTTTTTCACTATGTAAAAACAATTCCTTGACAGACTGTATTTTACCTTGATTATTTTTGTTTCCTAAAGTAAACGACAAGGCGTTAAAAATATTGGATTCAAGCTTTAATACAGATAAAAATTGGTTTTAGTCCTAGGATTTATAGCATTACTTGTTTCGATTTTTTAATTAATAGGCATTTATTTTATCTCGATAATTTTTCTACAAATTCCTTTGCAAGTACCTAAATTGAGGCCACTGTGATGTATTTGTCCATCTTGTTATTGGTATGGCTTAAAGCTTTTAAATAAAAACAAAACGAAAATTACGATGATTATTTTATAAGCAAGTTAAATAGAATTACAACAGAAATAAAATATTTTATGAATTATATGTCAGTTAACTTATTGAATAAATACCATTTATTCAAAAGAAAAGAATACATTTTTTGTACTCACTTATTTTTAAATTTAAGTCGTGTTATTTTCGAAGACATTAAATCAGGTACTTCAAGTACCACTTTAGTTTTTTTATTATAAATTTCGCTTAATATATTATTATAGTCTTTGCTTTTCTTAAAAAAGAATAATATTTTCATCATTTTTAGTACCTGGGCAAGACGAAAAGCATAAAATACTTATTACTACAATAATACAAAAGCAGCTGTAAGTTTAATAACATTTTTTTTTTCTTCCACAGTAAACTGGAATACCAGCAATAATGGTAAATATTAATGCCACAAAAATAATAAAAAACTCTTTATTATAAAAATTTTGAATTGCAAAAAAAAAATAAGAAAACCCTTAGAAGAATATGGCAGCATTACAAAACAGATGAGTAAACTTTCAAGAGTATGCGATTTTCTAGGAGTTTGAGTGTAGAATTGTGGGAAAAGAAATAAAAATTGAGGTGTTGTTAATGCTACTGAAGCGGCTGCAATCATGATTTGACTTTTTCCATACATATTGTATATTACTGTGTCCTTTGCTTGTATTTTTTTTTTTTTTTTTTGTATTTTCATCAGTAATGTTTGAATTTAATAGGTTTCGATGAAAGTTGCACATTTGTGTTGTACAGTTTTGCTATACACACTGCCGAAGATCTTTGAGATTTTGCGGTTGACCGCATTTGCAGCAGCAAAATCTGTTACCAACGCATTACTTGACCAAGTGGAGCTATAAATATCTATGTGATACTGAAATGCAATTACGTAGCATAACAATGAATTGTGAATACTTCGATTCGTTAAGATTTCTTATTGTTGTGGTGATTTCTTATGCTAAGGTCAGTAGCTTAGTGATTTTTTCTTTTATTGGGATAAAATGTTAAACTAGTGTAACTCATGTTTTGCTTATTTACAGATCAATATTAAAGAACTTCTGTTTCATTGAAAATCAGAATCAGACAAAAAAGTTTACTGAAAATTATAAAAAAATGTAAAAAAAACTGAAATTAAAAAAAAATTCAAACAAATAATTTATCTGAAACTAATCAAAAACTTTACTGAAATAACAAACAATTAAAAAAAAATTATTTAGCTAAATCAAAAACAATTTTCCCTAATTGTGTTTAATAGTTCATTTTTTGTGACTAATTTAAATAACTACTGGGTAAAATTTGACCATATTAAAAAAAAGGCCAAGACGAATCACTTTACAGGATGGCAATGGAAAATTCATTCAATTCCGCTGTTTCTTAAAATATCAAATTCTATATATTAAAAAATGTTATCCATATATGGAATTTGACATCTTGAGCATCTTGACATCTTTGCTGGTCAAAAGCATATGTCATACATATGTATTTACATAAAGTTGGCCATTGCCGGCACCTGAAAAATCAAAAAAAATAAAATATATATGAATATGAAGGTATATCTTCAATATAAAAACTGTACATTTTTACCTCTTCCTCTGCAGTTAATGGGCTTTAAATATTTTTTTATTAAAATAAATTTCCTTTTTGAAGTCTTGAAAAAATAAATATAAAATTTTTTGTTATTTTTTCAATGCATGACAGAAAGTGTTGCCTTTTTTGCGAATGAGTAATTATTAATAAATGGGCCAAAATAAAATATCTGCAAAATTTTCGTGTAATTAATCGACTGCATATAAGGTGAAGGTTATCAAATCGTCTGAGTTAACTCCTAGAAATCATTTAATTCTGAACCGATTTTTATTTAATAGATTAGTTCCATTCAGAAAAGTTTATAATTTTAAAAAATAAAGGCTATGCATCCGGAAAATGATGTATGATTTTTACGTGTCTTTTGAACCCTAAAGGGCACCAGTTTCATATTTTACCAAACTAAAAACAAAATTACCTTACAAATTAGTGTCCTTATAGTGGATGTAACTTGGAAATTAGGTATAATTTCAGATAGTCCGTTATGACCGGAAATTAAACAGTGTCCCGATACTATTTCATGTATATGGCCTTATCTTTTGAACCGTTTTAGTCAGACACTTGATATTTACACAGCATTCATATTGCTATATCCGCAATAATAAATAAAACTTAAAAGTAAATTATGTTCTCATGAATGACTTAATTTGACGTATACCTCCTTATCTTCTAATATACAGATAGGCACTTAAAAATTATATAGTATTTGTATTGCTGTATAGGCTATAATAGCAATCATTAAAATTAAATGTTTTGGGAAATTCAAATATTATTTTAATAATATAATGCTAATACACTATACTTATTTTATAATAAACCAATTTAATATTTAAAAATATTTCACTAGTTCCTCAAGCAGGGAAAGTTTTACCCACATTTTAAGAATAGAGAAAATTATTTATAAAAATTATTTATAGAAATGATATTTCTTTAAGAAGTCCAACACAAACAATAAAAGATTTAACAAAAACACTTATTCGAAAACTTCAAAATGATTTTTAGTTTAAGTCTTAATAAGTTTGTTTATTTGGCTGTTCAAAATAACTTTGTTATTCCTGCGACACTAGTGGTACGTTTTGTATAAAACCGATTTAAATAACAGTGCGAAAATATTTTTCTGTCTATATGCATGTAGTTCCCCTACTAAAATATAATTAGAGGCTATTCAAAATTTTAAAGTTTTTTAAATTTAATTTTTACAGAAGAACAACATTTCCATATTAATATATTTAGTTTGATCAATTATTTTTATTACGGCAACACTGTTAGCAGCAAACTAAAAATCAAACAAAAGTATTATTAGATTGAAACAAAAAAGTTTTTGAAAATCAATAAACATTTACAAAAACCATTTGTTTGGAAATATTTTGGTAATAATTTTTTCTGTGTATGTATTGGAACAATTGCTTAAGTTGGCTTAAGTCAGCTTATGCATATTAAAGTTGGACCTTAAGGATTAATCTTGAATTTTTATAAAACTATGCTTTCTTTACATCTGAGGTGTACGGTATATTCATCAGCTTTATAGAAAATGGACAACATTTTTGTAGAGCATTTTATATCTGTCCTTTCCTTTGTTAGGCGTGTTTTTTTACGATGTAATATTAGCCGTTACATTTTCTACAAAGTTGCTGAAAACACCCTATACCTCAGATGTAAAGAAAACATAGTTTTATATACCGACATGCTACAAGAACGGACTCGAGATGGGAAATTTTAACCGTTTCTAAAATAAAATTCCGATGTGATCTTTTAAAACACCGGCCCAAGTATCTTTTTGTCTCCTATACCAGAATCAATAGTCGGAACCACGTTATTTTTTTTTTTTTTTTTTTTTTTTTTGTTAAACTGCGTTATTTATCTACGATCTCTTGGAAAAGATATACATATAACTAAAATTATATCTCGCTCATCCAGACAAGACTTTGCCTACAGATCTAAATAGCTTTTTTTTCTTTAAGTCATATAAATGAACCAATACTTGTTTGCTAGGTCCCGCATATTTTTATAAATATTTTTCATTATAATCGCAACTAATTTCAAATTATTTCATTTTTAACATTTTTCTCATAGTTTTTCCTTTTGATATTTACACTAGTGACGTCTCTCAACATTGTGTATTTCAGGAATTAACTATTTGGTCACTTGTAACTTTCAAAATATACGTAGTAGTTATTTGCTACGTTTTATGAAATGAAAGACAAGGTAACAAAAGATAAGTAACCATGGGATGGTTGCGTTACAAAATTAATTGGTTAAAAAAAAAATACTAAGAACAAGGATCTATTTACTGGAAAGCTTTCTAGAGGTACAAAAAGTTGTCAACAAGTTCTTTCTACCATTAGGGATCCCACAGATACTTTTAATTGTAAAATTATTGCAGTTTTGCATTTTAAGTAAACAGTGGCAAACAAGTTTTTTTGTTGCATTATAACTAGGAAAGCTATGATTTGTACACAGAAAAAAATGTTTGCACCAGTTAAAGGTTTTAATTGGTTTCAGATACCACTTTAATTTAATTTTTAATTACATGAATTATTTATTTAGTTGACATATTATTATTTTATTCATTCTTAATTTATCATATAATGGAGTCAATACAAAAATTAATGAAATTTGTACCTAAAACTAATTAATTGCAGCAAAAAATGTTTTCGGTGTAAATGTATTCATTTTATGTTTATTTTTTAATATTTTCTTACAATCAATTATAACATTTCTTTGGACAATATGACAATTTTATTGCACAATTCAAATAATAAATGAATAAATAAAAAAGTTAGAATCCATAATTACGTTCTCGCATACATTCCTTTTGTATAATGGATTATTTTTAACGAATATGAATAGCACTCAATTATTCTTAAGTATTGTATGTATACGTATGCTGAAGTAAGTTAAACAAATACAAAAGAATAAAAACTTATATGCACTTATAAATAAAAAGTGTAATGCTTCCATTTATTGTATTCTTCTTTCTGTTGTTTGAGTTTTTATAAACAGTTTTCTTGAAATAAAAAAATATGTATTTATTGGTAAATTCTATGAACTGATTATAATGGAAATAAAAAGTTTTACACTTTATATGGACTAAAGTAAAATTTATGTTCACGACTTCCAAAGTTCAATGGCGAATATCATAAAATAGCACCCAAATGACATACTCGCTTTTATACGCAACATATTAAAAAGCAAGCACATACATATATAATCTTAACTACACACCCATCGATTATCTTACACAAATACAGTTATAAAAAGCTAAGAACATAAAACAGACATGGGCATCTATGGCCCCTTAACAATTCAGAAGAAATTACATGTATAAATCAAATATAAAAACATTTATTAACGCAATCTTAAAACAAATATTACTAATAAAACAAATATGTAATAACAAAACAATAAAATAAATAAAAGTAAGTAAAAACAAATTATTTTACAAACAGTTTAATTAATTAAATATAAAAGAAACGAACAATTGTAGACTTTTAATAAAAAACATCTAAAAAATCAAATTCTTCAAATATGCATATGCAATTTTTTAACCCCTCGTTTATATTACCCATAAATTTGTCGAACTTCATTAAAATAAAAAAAATTATAATACTGTTTCTTTATATGAAGTTTGACTTTTGTTAAGACAAATTGATGGCTAATATAAAATAACTATAAAATTTAGGGGATTTAAATATGAAATATTTAATTTTATGCTAATTAGCCATAACATTTTAAAACAAAAATACAATTTTTTTGTTGGGGAAAAAACAATTCCATACGTATTTTACTGGTGGCTTAGGTGATATTTTTAGAAAAGGCAAAAATACTCTATAAGTAATAATATTCTTAAAACACAATGAAAATTATGTTAATTTTTTTTTAATTTATAAAAATCTTACAGATGATAACAAGAACACCTTTGATACTAGATAGTGTCATACGCCCAGCTGATTTAGTAGCTATACATGTAGCAAGTTGTATGTGCTTAGAAATGTTATAGTGCAAAAGTGAGAAAGCAATAAAGCACATACATACATACATTTCGAACTACAAAGCAACAACAAAATGACATGTTGTTCTTGTATTGTTTTATATGGTGTAGGGACGCCACTACCTAACAGTTAGATAGTATAACTTTAAGAAATAGTATTTAAGGGTGTAAAATAATTTCTAAAATGCTGTATCACCTATGAAATATAATATAAAATTTAAAATTTCTCATATCCTATTTCTTTGATGTTTGTTTAAATATAAAAATAATTGCAATTGAAACTTCCTTAAAGATAGATAGGATGAATGCTGAAGACGACCCTACATTCTTGTAGTGGATATTTTTTTTTATCGCTTTTTAATAAAGAACTTACGCCTAAATAAATATTAATACATATATATTGACTATTATTCCCAATTCTGTTTTTTATTGATTTTATTTAAACATAAATTTGATGCCATCAAATGTTTAATAAATAAATTATAGGTTAAAAATATAAATAATCTCATTATAAATAAATTTTTTAGCAAGTCTGTAAAATACGCATCTGGTGAAAGATCTGAGAATTTCTAAATTTGGCCCCCAAAGGAAGCTTTATAACCATTTCTGATTTACAATAAACTGAGAATTACATACGGAGTGGACACCAAGTTGTTGACATAAGAACGGGCGAATGAATAGAAGCGGCCCTATACTCAGTACGAGGACGTTTAAGAAAGAGAATAATGAACTCGGAAATAACATTCTTGACAAAATATTCAAAAAAATATGCTAAAGTAACCACAATAGGTTTAGAAGTTTTTTTTTAATAATTTATTTATTGTATCTTCAATATTTTTGAACTAACAATAATTACTCGTATCTTAAGTCTAAAATAAAATATTCTTTTTAAGTCCAGCCAGTGCTAGACAAAAATAATGTTTGTTTCACGGATTTTGCAATCATTTGCTGGTCATCCCTCTAATGTACGGCCAAGGAAAGCAGTATCTCTTCTTTTTAGTCGAATGTAACCAGGTTCATTCAGCATGTTACGCGCCAAAGGGTTTGGATGAGATTCAAGCCTCTTTAGATATGTGACTGCATGTTTCGCTATTTCTGCTTTAACTGATGGCATGTTTAGGTCTTTGTGGATGTTCGAATTTTTTATATACCAGGGAGCAGATGTAATAATACGTAAAATCTTATTTTGGCGCCTTTGAATTTTTTCTACATTGCTAGCTGAGGCAGTGCCCCATAACTGAATCCCATAACACCAAATTGGTTTGAGGACCGACTTGTACAGTATAAGTTTACAATCTAAGCTCAGGGTGGAGTTTCTGCCAATAAGCCAATTTAGTTGTACTGCTTTTAGTTTCGTTTGTATTAACTTGTAGTCAATGTGGCTTTTCCAAGTAAGGCGACGGTCAAGATGTCTACCCAGGTATTTAACGTCTGAAAGCTGTGGTATCATTTGGTTATTTATGCGAATAGGAGGGCATGAGTCCCTACGCAGTGTGAAAGTTATGTAGCATAGTAGCATAGTTTTAGGAAAACTTATATGCTTTTATAAAAGCTACATTGTAAATCTTAGTTGAATTCCCTATAAATGCGTTTTTGATAAAATATTTGTCATCCGTCAACAGTAATATGTTAAAATTTTTTTCGAATTTCACTTACAAAGTCTTATTAACCCCTGACAAAAAATAGAAAGGGTAGATAAATTTTAAAGGGCCGATGTTGATTTTGAATAAATCACAAATTATTTAGGAAATAATATTGGTATATTGGTATGGAACCAAAATGGCCGCCACGACCTTGGCGGTGACGCTGAGGCATAATTGAGGTTCTATGCCATTAATGTGCCGAATTATCTCATCCTTTAGAACTTGAATTGTCGCTGGCTTATCGACGTACATCTTTTCTTTCAAATAACTCCAAAGAAAGAAGTCCAACGGTGTCAAATCACATGCTCTTGGCGGCCAATTGACATCGCCACCACATCGTCAGGTTACACGGTCATTGAATTTGTCGCGCAAAAAAAACATTGTTTCGTTAGCTGTGTGGCAACTGACACTGTCCTTTTGAAACCACATATCGTCCACATCCATATCTTCCAATTCGGGCCATAAAAAGTTCGTTATCATCTCACGATAGCGAACACATTTTGGAAAAAATACGGCTCGATGATTCCGCCACCACATAAACCGCACCAAACAGTCACTCTTTGTGGGTGTATTAGTTTTTCGACAATCACTCTTGGATTATCATTCGCTCAAATCCGGCAATTATGCTTATTGACGAATCCACTGAGGAGAAAATGTGCCTCATTACTATAGATGATTTTCTTCGAAAATTTCATAATAAGACTGAATAACTTTAAGGCATTGCTCGATTGTGTTTTTTTCCATGGTTCAAATTGAATTAGTCTGAAATTGAGAAATCTCAAATTAAATGCAGAAAAAACTTGACGTTTAGGTGTGGTTCACATTCAACATCGGCTCTTAAAATTAATAGCAGGTTTTCTATAAAAGACGTGCCCCAATATCCATAGAATTTATGACCCAGCATTGATGAATAATATAATATTTTGTTAAAGAAATATTAAATACATTTCGGTGTCAGTGGACAGTAATACAGTTCGCTCTTAAACCCGCATCGGTCATATTTACATTACTTTTTCCTTACCAAGAGCAACAAATTTACTCTCAAGCAACATTTGGCGCCCCAATTGTTTGAACATTAAAGTTCATTTTTAAAAATCACATTTTCAAAAACACTCGTATGTTTTTACAACAATAGTGGACTTATTTGTCTCTTAATTTTTTTCTTTCTTTTTGTATCACTAATACTCCAACTACTTTGTATTTTATATGGGGAAAAAACAAAAAGAGAATCATAGAAAATAATCATAAAAAATTGCAAGTTTATAAAAATGCAAAATAATAAAAGAACTGTATGTGGGGGTCGGTCTACATAAAAAATAGAATACTTCTGTTGCTACTTGTTTGTATTGAGCATCTCTCTTCTGTCTTTTACCCTAAAAGTAACGTACAATGAAACAAATTCTTCCTTAAATGAAGTAAAATCAACAATGGAATGTACGTTCTTGGTATGTACAAAAATATTTTTATTTATACACTCTCCTTCATGTTAAATTGCTTTCTTTTCAGCATTTGTTAGATTTTATTTCAGGTTGTGATTTAGATTTTTTTAGTTTTTGTTATTTTTTTCTTTTTTTTTATTAATTTGTTGGCCTTTGTTTAAGGTTGACCGCCATCCTACAAGTGCTTGTGGCGCTGAAAGATACTGAGTTTTTGTTATTATATTTTGCAAGTGCATTTTATTTTTTTTTGCAAAATTTAGTTGATTGGCAACACAACAAAAGTTAAGAAACTGTTACTTCAAAGTTTGCAATAAAAACATGACAATTAAATAGTTAAAGAATGGAAAGGAAAGCACTTGATGTATGAAGGGATTTTTAATTTAAATATGTATATAATTAAATAGTTCTTTGTTTAAAATAAAATTTAGTTAAGAAAAGAAATTTGTTAGACATTCAAAACATTAAAACTAAAACATGACATGAGAATAAAATTAAATGTTTAATTAAAACAATTTATGTTGAAACTGGCTGCATACAAAATGACCCTATGAAAACTCGCCCAAAAGCATAAATGAAACATAGCCCAATAAATCTGCACACACAATTGGGTAATATTTCATATGGAAAGTTACCCAAAAATGTTGGGTGTTTTTTAGCAAACTATTTGCACCTTTATTATTTTTTTACTCACATATATTTCCTTTCATATTTGTTTCAATGAATGCATACAATGTACTTATTCATACATTCAAATTAATATGAAAGGACATATATGTGAATAAAAAAAATAATAAAGGTACAAATAGTTTGCTAATATGAGCAACAATATATTTAACTTGGTAGTAAAAAGCTTCCTAACAGATTATGATCACAGATTACATACAACTTCTTCTCAAAGCTTGCTCGATGAATTAAATCAGCGGTTTTTCATAAGGCCATTTTGCATGCAACCGTTGAAACTACACAAAGTGAAAGACAGTAAGTTAAGGCAAATTATCATTGAGTTCGTTATCGCGATTCAATTCGAGCCTTAAGTTTAAAATTCTTTCGTAAAAATTATTAACTCAA